>SAUE01002966.1:250586-262169 GCA_009724625.1 Deladenus siricidicola | reverse complement strand
GTGTGTGTGTGTGTGTGTGTGTGTGTGTGTGTGTGTGTGTGTGTGTGTGTGTGTGTGTGTGTGTGTGTGTGTAACTTGAATGTTTTTCGAATCCACAAAAAAATGGAAATATTGAATCCAATTTTCTGGAGCTTAGCTTCCGAAAAATGGATTCAAATTGGACACAAATTGTGACGCACACAACCATTTTCTGGCATTCAAATGAGAGTGTTGTCTTGTTAAAAACATATTTGTGTCAGACTGTCCATAATCAACCCCAGTAAAATATTTGTTAATTATTTTATGAGAAATTTTTTTTTTATTCAAAAATTCAAGATCGCTTTTAAAATAACATTTTCAATTTTGCATTTTCTAAAATGAGTAATTTTTTCCAATATGTGATAAAACGCATTTATTGGGAAAATAAAAAAATTTATCTTTTTTTTCATTTTTGAATTTTTTTTTACATGGAAAAATTTCATTTTTTCTCAGAAATGAAAGTTTTTCGGCCAATTCACTTCGCCAAACACAAATTTCCACACATTTAAATGGTCTTAAATTTTTTGACTTTTTTTATTTTTTTCTAATAAATATGTATAAAACGATTTAATAAATAAATAAATGTTTATATTCTGAGAACAGATGCGTTAGTGGCCAGCAGCAGTGGCCAGCCAGCAAGCAAGTAAGCATGTCGATCGGCAATCACATAACGGAGATTGCGCGCCAGCTGTGGGCGTCGCTGACGGGCGGCTGGTACTACGAGCCGGCCAACTCCATCTTCTGCAACACAATCCACCTCTACGTCTGGAGCCTTTTGCTCATTTTGCCGCTGATTTTGAGTGTCGTCGTGGGCGGCGGCGGAGGCGCCGACGCCAGCGGCGCCGGCTTCGCGTGGACGTGCGCCTACGTCGCGTTCACGTTCGTTTTGTTCGGCGTTCTGAAGCTGATCGTCGGCTATTTGCATAGCGTCTTCAACACCGTCGAGCCGATCATTACGCACAAGACGAAGCGCGCGTCGCAATCGGCGTCGTCGTCGAAGCAGCCGGCCGCCGACTTCTGCCGCAGTCCGCTCTCGTCGTTTAGCGCGCGCGCCACCGAGAGCAATGCGATCGAGATGGTCGACCTGATGGGCGGCGAGCGCAGTCGGCTGGTGGACCAGCACAGCGGCTGCGACTCCTCGAATAATCATCATCGCGCCAACTCGAGTCACAGCCTCTTCAAAATCAACGCCGCCGTCGTCAACAACAACAATGCCGGCGACGGCGAGCAGGAGAAGCACGTGCGCATCGAGGACGGCGGCGATGACGAAGACGATGACTCGGGACCGTACGAGGACGAGCTGTCGATTGCGGCGCAGAAAATGTCTTCCATCTACGAGGACGACAACAGCAGCTCAACGTGCAGCAAAGAGGAGACGACGCCGCCGCCGCCTGGCGCCAGTGGAGCGTCAGGCGCCAGTGTTGGCGCCGCCGGCGCCATGGGCTTTGTGCGCTTTCCCAGCAACGTCGTCCATGTCGGGCTGGGCGGACGCGGACGCGTGGGCTCGTCGGCGGGCGTGCTGCTGCTCACCGACAGTCTCGAGCTGCTGCCAATCTCGTCCAGCGTCCGCAACAACAACAACAATAGTAGCGCGAACGCGTCGGCGGCGGCGGCGGCAGCATGCGGCGGCGCACTCAACCGCACCGTCCCTTACTCTAGACGAAAATACTCGGATCCAAACACCGGCTCGCTCTCCGTTCGCCGCTACCAGACCAACAACTATCGGCGCGCCGCCGACGAGCGCGCTATGCCCATACGGCGAGTGCGCTCGTCCGACAACCGCATGTGCAACGCGACGCGCTCGACTGCGGCGGCGTCTGCGACTGCGACGACGACAACGGCGGCGCGCGGCATCTCGCCGGCTGCCGCCTTCGACAGCGTACGGCGCCGCTCGCTGTGCGCCGCCAACAAAAAGACAATGTTTCGAAAGGCAGGCAGTAGCGGCGCGTTCGGCGACGATCTCAAGTCGATAACGAAGAATTTACTGAAATTTGGCGATCAATTCGAGAAGAAGCACGCAAGAGACGATGACGACGACGACGACGACGCGCAGCGGCCGTGCTGCTCGAACGCTCTCGCCGCAGCGGTGGGCGAGGAGAGCATTGACGTGAGTCGTGAGGAGCAGCGCGGTGTCGTGAAGAGCAGCGCTCTCGACCACACCACGAAGAAGAAGAGTAGCGTGATTTCGTCGAGCTCCGTCGACTTGAAGAATCTCACATTGCTGCAGACGCTGGCGGCCGACGCCAACGCCGCCAGCGCTAACGCTAACGCCAAAGCGGCGGACATGGCGCCGGCGATGGTGGGCGATCTGAAGGGTGAGATCACGAAATTCTTGGAGGAATTAATCGAGAAACATCCTGAAACACTCGACGCTATCGAGAACGTTCGCATGAATCGGCTCGGTCGAACGACGGCGCCCGTCGAAGACGCGCACAATGCCGCCCTCGCACTATCCGAGCCGCACAACCTTGAGAGTGGCGCGCAAAACGCGCGCAACAGCAGCAGCGGCGGCGGCACGTCTTTTCTGCCGTCCACGTCCGCCGCCGACGTCTACCAGCTCAACCTGCGCGACGGCACACACGTCGCCTACGACCACGAGGACACCAGCCAGGGCGCCATCCACTCCTTCCAGGACGAGCACGGCAACTGGTGGACGTACGCGTTCGACGACCAAAGCTGCGGCACCGCGCAGGCACTCGGCTCCAGCCGCGCCATCTACGAGATGTTCAACAAGCGCCGGCGCCGCCGCCAGACGAGTGGCGGCACGCGCTCGATGAACGGCGGGCGCAGGAGCTCGCCAGGGGCGGCAACCGTCGCGGGCGGCGCTAAGCTGGCCGCCCACCACCACCACTCCACTTCGCTGTTCAAAATTCCGTACTCATGCGACGAGACCGCCGAGAACGACGACGGTTTTCCAGTGCGTGGCGCCACTGCGCAAAAACAATATCGCCTATTACCCGCGTTCCGCGACGACGACGACGTCGACGCCAACGTCGAAATTGCCGCGGCGTCCGGCGGCGGCGCCAATGCGAAGAACTCGCACTCGACTCCGGCCGAGGAGGTGGTACCCAAGATCGAGGTCGTCGAAGTGCTCGCCCGCAGAGACCAACGCTTTCTGGCGAAACCGTCGTCCTCGCACGCGAGTCGATGGTTCGTTTATTGTAGAATGTTTATGAGCAGGGCTTTGATTTTTCCGCATTACTGTTGTTCTAACGTGCCAAATCCGCAAACGCATCCGCATTCAATTTCAATCTTTTTGCCTCCGGATACATTTGGAATCCGGCTTTTTGTATCTTTTGTACATCCAAAATGAACATTTTGAATATTTTTGGATGCGAAATGAATGCAAAATTTTGAAAATTTTGTGCGGAAACCTTTTTTTTAACCGACAAGAAGAATGCGTTTTGCATGCGAACATGTGGCAGATGTACTGGGTTGCATAAACGTTCAAAATCCGCCAAAAACCGAAGCCAACATTCCGCTTGAGCCCCTGAATTTAGATTCATTTGCGGATTCATCGTCAGGAATTGGCATTTGTGAAAGCGTTGTCTCTCATTTTCTCCATTACTCAGCCATTACCAAGTAATGCGTGCCCCCACCTCCTCCATGAATGCGCAAATGAATCCGAATTCATCTTAGGCACTCAAGTGGAACGCCGGCTTTTTAGTTTTTTACGAATTTTTTACTCGTGGAGTAACCAAACGATTGCTTTAATAATTAATTAATTTCATTAATTTTGTCCTCGTGCTTAGGTCGAACAGTGGCGGCGAATCCTCCTCGAAAAAGCGCAGTTATCAGCGCTGGCGCTCCTCGCCGAATCGGCCGACGCCGCCGTCGCTGCTGACGCTGCCGCCGGCTCCGCCGCCACCGCCCCCACCACCTTTGACTAGCGGCGCGGCACACGCGCGCGCCGCCTCCACCTCGAACTCGAGCACGTCGGCGTCGTTGTCGTCGACCACGTCGTGCTACGAGTCGCCGAGCTCCTCCTCATCGAACGAGGAGGCTAGCGACGACGCCGAATTGGCGAAATACATCTGCGATCATCCGACGGTCGTCTTTCGGCCGACGTCGCTCGTCTCGGCGACGGTTGCGGACGCGTCGATTGCGGACGGCGGCGGCGGCGGAGCTAGCAGCGATATGACGCGATCCGGTGGCGAAACGACGAGCGCGTCGACGACGCTGATGACCGCGAGACGTGACGCCGAGCTGTCCAGCCATCCAGCCCGCCACAGTAGATATCCTTCCGATTCGGCGTTCGTTTTGTTTTTTGTGGAATTTTGAATGAAATTTTTTTTGTGTACATATTTACCTGCAAGGGATAGGGGGCGCAGCTAGGAGAGGGCATGACCACCATTCCCACACCCCCCCCTACAAAAAAATATAACAAAATAAAAATAATTTTATCTTATGCCTCCCCCGAACCCATTCATTCCCGAAATAATCGGTTACATCCCCAAACATTTTTTTGCCTCTCCCCTCCCAAATTTTTTTGGTTTCAGCTCTACTAAATTTTTTTCTGAATTTTCCCATTGCTATTTTTTGATTTTTCGGTTTTTCTGGGTAAAATTTTTCGTTTTGGAAAATAAAAGCTCTTTCCCTTACGTAAATTTAAAAAAAAACTTTCCACCCCCTTGATTCCACTTAGCATTTTTTTGTTATGTTTTTAGCTTCACCTCCTTTCTGAATATGGCGTCTCGCTTCTATAATCCACCGCTGAGCGCCGGCGGCTCCGTCGATTTTCGGCCGTCGGCGTATAGTCGAAGCGCGGCGGCCGCCGCCGCCGCGTCGAACACTTCTCGCGCCGCTGCGCGACATCGCGACGAGCGGTCGACCGGCGGCGTCGGCGGCTCACTGCCGAGCGCCGCGCTGGCGATTGCCGCCGCCGGCGGCGGCGAAGAGCGGAATTTCCACCACATCCATCGACGCGATCATCACGACCGCCTTCACCACCACCATCATCCGCATCAGCGGCGAGGAGACGGCGGCGGCCAGCCAAAAGAAAGGGAAAATAATACGCGGTAATTTAAATTCGTTTTTTTTTGATAAATTTAAGTTTGTCTGAATTATTGTTTTTTTACCTTTTTTCAAAAAAGAGGAAAAAAAAACCGACAGAATTCACTAGAAAAAAGTCACCAGTTCAAATCGATTTTTGAATCAAGTTCAAAATGAAGCCAGTTTAACGATGTTTTGTTTGCCGTCTGGATTCTTGCAGGCCGGCTACAGTAACCTCCCCCCCTCCTAATACATTGTGCTCTCTGAACCTTTAAGCGGGTTTCGATGCTTTTGGAACAATTTCACATGTTTTATGATATAAAATTATGTATTTTACGTTGAGTCAAATTCAAAAAAAAAAATTTTTGATATATTGGACTCATTAGAATGAGAGTCTAATGAGTCAAATGTTACCTATTTGAATTAGTGATTCACATGACTCATTCACTCATCCATGATTCAATACGTGATGGATTCATCCGTGATTCTGGTAGCTACCCCCCCCCTACTTTCTTTTAATGCTTTTTTTTTGATACACAAAAAATTTTAGTGACGCATCCGACTCACACAAACACCTTCGCCGCCATCATCGCCGACGCCATCCGCGCGTGCCGAGCATCATCGGCGACGCGAACTCCGCGTTCGAGTTGCTGAAAACGGCGGCGCGAAATGTGCAGAGCGCGCACGCGTTGTCGATGGAGGCGGGCGCCGCGTCGACGACGCAAGGCGAAAGCGCCGCCAATACTTCATTGAACGCGGCGGCCGCCGCCAACAGTAGTACGGGTATGATTGGCGGCCTCACCGTCGAGCGCGCAAACGCCGCCAGCCAGCTAGCACATCAGCGCGCGCAAAACGATCCGATCGCGGACGGGCTGCGAAGCCTGGCGCGGCGGACGCTGACCGCCGCCGGCTACACCGCCGACGAGCTGTCCTCGTTGGATCGGTGAGTGTTTGAGAGCGACGGAACGCTGGCTGCCCCAGCGCTCTGTCGCTGTTGCAGCAATACGCTCACGCTTCTTTAGCTTACGACTGAATCAATGAAATTAATTGAGCTGAAAAGTGAAGACTTATACGCATTAAATATGTATGAAATGTTGCTGAAAAGTGAAAAATGTTTGGCGCTGGCTGAACTTGAACCAGCGACTAACACGCTAGCCGCGCGTTGCTTTTACTAACTGTAGTTACAGTAAAGCTACAGCTTTACAAATCTCTTTATCATTTCATATCACCATTTGCTGTTGGTCTTCCTTTATACTTAGCGCTTCTCATACCTATTTTTATAACTACACTGCACCTACCCACCAATTCAATATGGTTTTTAGTCGAAACTTGTCTCGAGACAGCGGCGACAGCATCGTCAGCGCGAACGCGGCTGTCAATGATGCGGTCTTCGGCCGGCCGATCGGCGCCGCCGGTGTGGCGGCGCGTCGCGACATTCGCTCGCGTAAAGCTTATATACATATTATAATCTTTTTTTGCTTAAAATATATTATTATATTATTTAAAATGTATGTTTAGTGTCGTCGATGAGGATCTTCAACGATTTGCAGTCGATCGGCTTCAGTCAGAACTGCCTGCGAAATGTTAGCGCTGCCGCAGCAACGAACAACAGGACGAAAATCAGCTATTACTACAAGATTAAGCTCATTCCTCGGCCGTTCTCCGTCGGCGAAGGCTTCAAAATTCGAGTATATTTTAACTTTTTTACTCAATTTTTTCTACAATTTTTTATAAATTTTTTAATATTTTTGTAAAATTTTTATATTTTTATAAAATTTCACCACAAAGCTTAACTCCACTTGGGTTTTTGGTTGTGTTATGAAAGCAAATGACTAAAAACCAGCCCAAAATATAAGCTTTAGTGCCAAATCGTTCGTGAGTACTTTGGAAATTCTTATACATACATAGTTCTGGTAGACTCACAAAGTTGGGTTGGACGTAATTGCGAATTCCGAAAATTTTCCAAATTTCGAAATGTGGAATTCCAGTCATTTTGAGCTTCAAACTTCCGTCCGCACACTGACTAGGGAGGATGGGGAGAGGGAGGCGGAACACTGACTGGTCCTGTCATCAAAGTGAAGTTCGAAACAAATTGGGAATACCTTTTTGTAACAACTTAATATATGCACATATTAAGTTTTTTACGCATCAGTGGCCCATTCCATTTCAAATGAAATACAAATTTGAACTTTTCAATTATTAAAAAAAAAATTTTGTAGCAACCCTGCCCGATACTTTTACCGTACATTTTCAGATTGACCGCCTTTCGTTGAGCGCGCTCTTCGACCGTAATCACTCGTTTGCGTCCGCGTTCGCCGACGTGCTCATAGCAACTACGGTGTCGTGCCTGGCGGCGTTCATGATCTCCGCGAACGTCTACGCCGACTTTACGCTGCCAATTTTTGCGTTCGTTGTGGCCGGATCTCAGGTGAATTTTTTTTGAATATGTAATGAATGTATTACAATATATAATACAATTTTTGAAGAAACATATTTACATTTATTTTTATTTATTTTTATAAAATGATTATTATGAATTGTCTGAGTCATGTGAGTCGTGTGAGTCGTGACTTAAATTCCCCCTCAAATGCCATGGAATTCGGAATTACGCCTAAGCCTAAGCCCAGTAGCCCCCTCCCCCCCCCCCCCCCCCCCAAAAAAAAAAAATCGAAATTCCAAACATGAAAATGGCCTCAATATTGGAATTGCGCTCTACCCTGGTAGCTATATTCAGCCCGAGCCCACCTTACACCCTTCCCCAAAAAAAAATTCGAAAATGCGCCCAACCCCAGTAGCTATGTATATTCAGCCCGCCGCTTCCGAGGCTCAAGATGTCCGAAATTTCGGAATTCCGCTCAAGCCTACTACTCATTTTCAGAGTACACAACCTATGTAAAATGTACATGTACATGTAGTAAGCCTTCAACAATATTCAACAAAAAAAATGTGTATTCCATTTTCAGTTCTCATTGCTCAAAAGCGTTCAGCCGGACGCCGCCTCGCCGGTGCACGGCTTCAATTGGCTGATTTCCTACTCTCGACCCGTGTACTTCTGCCTGCTGTCCGCGATGTTTTTGGCGATCGATTTTGCGGCTAGCAGACTCGGCGAATCGCCCTCCTCCTCCTCAGCATCATCATCATCATCGGCGTCGGCGGCGGCGCTAACCGACTCCACGGGCGCGCACCCGCCGCAGCTTTCGACGATGCATAGCGCGGAATTGGCGCCGACGCCGCCGCCCGCCAATTTGTTGGAGTTCGCGATTGTGAAGGGCGTCGACGACGCGACGGCCGCCGCCACCGCCTACTTCGACGGCGCGCGACACAATGACGTGGGCTGGTATTGGACGGCGAATTGGCTGCACCTCTACTCGAACGGCAAATTCTTCTTCTCGATGAAGGAGCTCGTAGCGTCGGCGATCCTCTTTCTGCCGCTGGCTTTTACATTTGGACTCTTGCCACAGGTACGCTACTTCTTTCTTGTTGGGAAAAGGAATTTGGGGGAGAGGGGGAAAACTGGCATGTGGGAAAAGAAAGGAGGTGGACTGGAGTGGAATGATCCAGAAGTGGTGGAGCAATCGGTAAAGAGAGCTGGTGTTTGGGGCAGGAAGCTGATGGGTAAGAGGAAGAGAGATGTGGATTTGGGAAGAGAAAGCTGGGCGCTGGGTCGAGGAGAACAATCGTTAAAGAGGGATGGTGTGTTGAGTAAGAAGCTGGGGAGAGGTAGGTGTAAGAGGGAGAGCGCTGAGGTGTGGGGGATGAAGGAGCTGGGTGCTGGCCTGGGGGGCTAGTGGGTGATGGAGACAAGCGGGGCGTAAGAGTGCGAGCTGGAGTGTGGGGAAGAGAAGGGACAATTGGTAAAGTATTAAAACAAAGCAAAACATTTTCTTCCCTTTTTTACATTCGAAGTTCCTAGAGGGGGGCTGGTCCCTTTTTTGCTGGCTAAGCGCCGCCTAACGTCTCACAATCTCCGTTTCTTTTAACATTTTTCCATATTTTACAGGTGGATACAATGGCTATGCACGTCATCGAGCAATTCGACATCCATTTGTTCGGCGCGACGGCGTCGTTCTCGCTGCTCTCCTCGATTTTTTCGCTCACGCGCAGCGTCGTGTCCGTCGCCGCGCTCGCGATGGTCGGCCATTTTGCGCACAAATTCGGGCCCGAGTCCACACAGAATATCGCGTTCTCCGCCTTCGTCGCGCTGACAATCTCGACGGCATTTCTAGCGTCCCGGTAATACTTTTTGAACGCATTTTTGATCACTTTTTCACCATCTCTTCGATTTACGTTATATATTTTTTTTGTAATACGGTCTGTAATTTTTTATTTACTGTAATTTTGAGAGAAAAATTCAACAATTTTTTAATGCTGTTATTCTATTTTTTGCTCTATATTTTGGGGGAAAATCGATTTTTTGATACGCTTACTGTATTACTGTAGTAGCTGAACTGAAGTTTTGAAAAAAAATTCCAAGTCATACATTTAACCGTGCTATAGGTGGGCTAGCAGCATATGTCATTTTAAATCGAAAGAAATTTTGATGTTTTCTTTTCGGATATGAAATCATTGTGAATACGGTAGATTATTGTACTCTTCCGTCTTTGGTTTGTCTGCATACAGTGATATACCGTATCCTTTGTTTTTCTAATTGTATTTGAAAACTTTAAACATTTAAAATTTTTCTGTTATATGTACAAGTTATTCTCTTACACAGTCTGAATACGATTAACTACGACTTGATACAGGTACTGTACGCAATTTTTGAGATGTAAATAATATTTGTATTCATTCATAGATGGTCGACGAATCCGCTCGTCTACCGCGTGGTGGGCGACGCGTTCCGCGCGTTCGCCGCTAACCGAACGCCGACGCCAGCCGCCGACCGTAAACACCATCACCATCATCATCAACATCATCGCCGGGGGCGGCGACGGCGACGCCAAAACGCCACCACCGACGCGAAATCGAAGCAAACGCGCCGACTCTCGGATTGCTCGTCCGCTGGCGCCATCGGCGGCGGCGCTTCATCGTCGTGCTCGTCATCGGCATCATCGGGATGTTTGTCGTCGATCGCCTCATCGACGAACCACACAACGCCGTTCATCAAATCGTTTTGTTGCACTGCGAAATTCTCGAACACGAAGCCGGGCGTCGTGGACATTATTTCGAGCGCGCCGCAGCCGACGGCGCCACCGTTGAGTGCGCCCGCGCCAGCCGCGGAAGCCGGCGGCTGTGGACTCGACGTTGCCACGAGTGGAAGAAATTTGTCCTCCGTCTATAGGAATAGCACGCCGTCGGCGGTGGTCGTCGCCAACGAATTCCGCAAACGTTCGTCGCGCGATTCGCTGGCGTTTCCACCGCCCATCCAACCGCCTCAGCACATTGTGGACGCGCGCAGCGAATGTGTGGACGAATTGCGCGCGAATGACCAATGGAACAGCGCGTTCAACGCGCCCTACCAGGCTTGGCGCGAGGACGCGCTGCGCTCGGTGAGGCGAGAAGTCAGCGACCATTGCGCGAAAAGCGCGCTCAACGCCGAAAATTCGCCGCCGTCGCCGCTGCGCGCGGCGCGCAGCGCGTCAATCGATCACTGCCCCACGCAAGAGAACGAGAATACGGTGGTGGACGCGGCGGAAATTCCGCTCGACGACGCGCCGCCGACGCCTCCACCAGCCGCCGCCGCTGCCGCCGCCGCGGCTACGACCGTGCCGTCGCAAATTCCCCAAGTGATTGCCAACAACTCGGCGCCAGCGTCATACGCGCCGCCGCCGCCAATCGGCGACACGATGCCGGCGCTCATTCGCGAGTGCGTGTTGGCCAGACTACAGTATGACATTTTCTATTTCGTTGTGAATACGTTCATTGTGTTCGGTCTTCACTCGTCATCCGTCTTCGTGTCGGCTCAACCATTCTTTGAGGTTGCTAATTTTTTTTGATTTATATAACTGAAATATGTAGATAGTTTGGGTAGTGAACCGTCCTTTTCGGGAAACGATACTTAGGGAAAAAATCCCATTTTAATCCTCAAGATATTGGCGCAATGTCATCCATAATATATCTTTATTATCCTAACTCCATATCCGGTCTGATCCCTGTTACGAAAGGCCCCCAGCTTGATTCTTGTCTGGGCCAGTACAGTAGCATTGCCGCGCTGGTTTGGCCGGCTGCCAGCCGACCGGCTAGGCTGCTTTGCTCTTATCTGACTGATCAAATCAGATGAAATATCTAACTGCTGCAAAAAATACAAACTTTTGACTAAAGCGAATCGCGATTATTGCTCTACTTGAATATATTTTCAATCCACAAGGATCCCCAAAAATGTGTCCAATTTGGGCTTCAAAATTCAAATCGATCCACTCGGAATACATTACCTTTGATTTCATAGATTAATGTTTTTTGAAAAACTTCCGAATTCCTCCAACTAGCAAAATTTTGAAAAATACTTTTGGAATTCCGACCAACATAGAAATGGTTTTTTGAAAAATTTGTGAAAATTTTCCATTTTTTTCGACTCTTGGTACACATACATACAATGTGTACTACGTGTAGACGCTACACAAACATATACATACA
>SAUE01002966.1:215565-234074 GCA_009724625.1 Deladenus siricidicola | reverse complement strand
AAATTTTTTTTAAGGGATGTTACGTTTTTTCGATATGATAACAAATTGAACGACCTCGGGGAACACCGAAACTTTTTAAAATATTTAAAAATTGCCATTAAAATTTTTGCAATTGTTTATCGCCCTTTTTTGGCGAATTTAATTTCGCCGCTTTTCTTTCTTTCTCGCTCATATTTTATTTGCCATTCTTTCGATTAGCGCTTGTGTTTTTGGCGTTTTGTTCCATTTGTGTTTTTGGCGTTTTGTTGTTTTTTTCTTCTTCTTCTTTGCCGCAGGACGAAAAAAAACATTTATGGCCGCCGGCTATAAATGAGAAAGCAATCTGCAAAAAGGAGGGCTTTTTGAGAAAGCTCAAAAATGAGAAAGTAAGAAAGATGAGAAAGCAAAATTTAAAGAGAAGGCTTCGAGAAGAAAGATGAGAAAGCATGAGAAAGAAAGAAAAATGCCAAGAAATGTTGAGAAAGCAGAGCTTCAAGAAGAAAGACAGGAAAAAAGAAAATTGAGAAAGCAAATGCCGAGAGAAAGCAGAGCTTCAAGACAAAAAAAGAAAGGGGAGAAAGAAAGAAAATTGAGAAAGCAAGAAAAATGACAAAGTATACTTTAAAGAGAAGGCAGAATAAAGACGAGAAAAAAAGAAAGCCTGAAAAATGAGAAAGCAAATGTCGAGAGAAAGCAGAGCTTCAAAACAAAAAAAAGAAAGTGGAGAAAGAAAGGCCAGTAAGAAAGACAGAATAACAATTAAGAAAGAAAGGACTTTTATTGAACTTTGCTTTACTCCGCTTTTTGCTCTGATGATTTTCGGCTTTTCTTTCTCGCCAAAGCTAACACAACAAACGAACTAACGAGAAAGCACACCAAAAAATGTGTTGGAATTTTGGTGGGGGAATATTTTTTGATGGCTTAAAGCGTATTCCCGTAAGCGTAAGCAGAGCAGTGCTTTGAATTGAATGGACTCAAAGCAAATCGGTGGCGGGCCATGATTGGGCGGACGGGGGTTGTAATTAGGAATAGCGGATTCTGTGGCCGTGTTTGAGCCTCGGAATTTCAAATTTTTTGTTATTTCGGCTGGCAAGTCGGTGGGAATTCGAAAATTTTTCCAAAATATTAATTCCGCAACAATTTCGAAAAATTTTTGTTTTGGCCGCACATACCCTCCCCCCCCCCTTGGCCACGCCCCTCTGTGCCCAACCCTGATTTGTTACTTGAATTTTTTTCGAATCTAAAAATTGATCAAATTTCTCGGTCTCTTCTCGTACATTGTAGTAGATGCATGCGTAAATTAAGTGGAATTTAAATGGAATATACCGTATTATTATGGGGAGGGTGTTAAATGGAGTATACTGTATATACCACATTCGACTATACCATAGTGCATGCATACAATTGGAATTCCGAAATTATGTGCATGTAAAATATTATTATTATTATTAATGGTAGTAGCGCTTAGAATTATTATTATTACTAATAATATACTACAGTATACCAAATATATACATATAGCATTTCTACTGTACACGAATTCCGTCAATACGCGGTATGCGGATTTTATACATAAACGAATATTATGTGTAGAAAAATTACTTTTATTTTTTTTCATATTAATATTTATTTATTTAGCTTTGTACAATAGTACAATCTCAAAATGTTACAGCCGAAAATTTTCCCAAAAATTTGTAGTTAGCGCTTTTGTTGTTGTTTTTGTTGTTGTTACTGTTGGTAGTGGCGGTGGTAGCGGCGGTGATTTTGTTAACAACAACAGCAATAATGCAAATTTTCACCACGCCTAAACAACAACAACATCAACTACATCAAACAATAACAATAGCAATACAACAACAAAAACAACAGAAACAACAACAACAATACAGCAGCAGCCAACAACAACAACAACAAAAGGGTCATTTTCGTACGCCGTTGAACAAGAACAACAATTGACTATTTTGATGAAGGCTTTGTATTTTTTGTTTTAGCTTTGTGTTTTGTGTTTTTTGGCGAAAGGAACAAACAAATGTGNGGTGGGTGGAGGGAAGGAGAGGGGGGAGTAAATTTGTGGCCCTCATTCATTTCATTTCGTAAGCTTTTCGAAAGAAATTGAAAATGCTTTTTTCGCTTTATTTCACTTTTTTGTGTGGAATGGGCGAGGCGCGCGCATAATTGGTCATTTTTCTTCTTAATTTTTTTGAAATTTTATTTATTTATTCCATTTTTGTCGTTTTTTAATTTATTCAATTTTCCGCTCTCTCTCCCTCTCTCTCATACTCCCTCTCTCTCTTTCTCTCTCTCTCCCCTCTCTCATACTCCCTCTCTCTTTCTCTCCCTCTTTCTTTATCTTTCTCTCTCAATTTCTTTTTCTCTTTCTCTTTTTTCTCTATATCTTTCTTTTTCTCTTTCTCTCTCTCTAACGACTTTTTTTTTACTTTTTTCCTTTGCTCTCACTCTTCTTCTCTTTCTCTCTCTCTTTCTTTCTTTCTTTGCCTCCCCTTTTTCTCTCTTTAATTCCCTCTCGCACTTTATCTATCTCTCTTTTTATCTCACTTTTATTTCTTTTCATCTACATATTTTACTACATTTTTCCAGATTTAAAATTTTTTTATCGCAACTATGTAATTAGAACCGATTACATATTTATCCCTCTTTTGTTCACTTTGAAATATTTTGTTTTTAAATAATTTTAATCGATGAACAATATTATACAAACTTATTTATTTCCAATTTCAAAAAAAATTGCATATTTATTTTATTTTTTCACATATTATTTTATTTGCATTAATTCCAGAGTAAAATTTCTCTCTTTTTCTCTCTCTCTTACTTACTCTCTCACTCTCTCCTCCTTCTCTCTCTTTCTCGCTCATTTTCTCGTTCTCTCTTTCTCCCTCTCTTTCTCTCTTCTTCTCTCTCACTATTCTTTTTGTACATATATCTTCTTTTCTGAGTTTACAAAATTTACTGTAGTGTCCTTTTGCTTATTTTGTCTTTCACACTCTCTCTTTCTTTTTATAATTAAACCTATCACTCTCACCTCCCATTCTTTCTCTTATTAATTTCTCTCTCTCTCTCTCTCTCTCTCTCTCCCTCTCTCCCCCTTTTCCGCCCAGTGTCCACCCACACACATACAAAAAGTGGACCATTTTCAATGTGTTTTGTATTTTTATTTATTTGCTTTTCCTTCATACAAAGAGAGATACAGAGAGAGAGAGAGACGAAATGAGAGAAAGAGAGAAAGGGAAAGAGAAAATTTCTTGCTGTGGATCAATACAAAATTTGTCTTGTGCTGCTGCTGTTGCGGTGATGGGTGATGATTAATTATCACTTTTTTTCCTCGACGGCCAAACAAAAAAAAGACAAAAAAAGACGGCCAAAAAAAAAATTTTTTTTGCCCAATTTTAAATTAAAAATTCAACATTTCGTAAAAATACAAAATTATACAATTTTTAAATACAATTTTTCTCTTCCTTCATATTTTTTTGCGTTGGGAAAGCAAAACAAAAAACAGCAAAAATTGTGTCGGGCGGGGAGGAGGGTGTAGCGAGAGGGTGATTTTTGTCGCTATCTAGAGGTCCGCAGACTTTGTGCCAAGTACAAAAAGTACAGATGGGGAAAGGAAGGATTTCAATACAAATTCTCAGTTATTGTATACTTCCAGTTACGATACGGTATACAATTGAATTATACATATGACATTTTTTATGTACACATATGTATGATATTTTTTAACTATATGTATTTATGATATTTTTATGATTTTTTTATTATTTTTTACAGTATTGAATTGAATCTAGTTCCGAATACGGTAGTGTTTGCACGAATACATAAAAATACTACTCTGTGATTTTTGACAGTTACCAAAATTGAGTATAGTTTAAATAAAATTAAATCTTGGCGAATTGTTACTGTTTAGTAGGCATTACCAACACTACTGTAACAGTGATTATTACAAAAATGGTACTGTAAATAATACTACTATAGAATGGTACAGTAACCGAAATAATTGTTAAAGTACTGTAATAGAATGGTATTGTAATAATGATAACGGTACTTAACGATGATAATTTTACTGTTACAATAATCATGATACTGTAAATTCAACAAACTAAACTTTAACATTTAGATGAGACATTGAGAGAAACGTTCAGATATCAGATATCAATCTGCGCTATTGATAATATCATATCAGACCAGCATAACATGCAATGAGCTGCTCATGCACATAATTGACTACAACAAAAAATATTCCCACCACCACCGCCGCCGCGAAATGAGAAGATTCGACGCTAGCTACGCGATTTTTGCGCTAGCTTTCGCGCTGCTGGCGGGCGCGCGCTCCCCCGACGCGAAGAAGGCGGCTGCCGCCAAGGTTCGGCCGGCGCAATTCTGCGAGAACTACGCCGGCTGCCTCCAGAGGCTCGAGGCGAAGCAGCGCGAATGCCTCCGCTATCCCGCCGACGCGGCCGTCATGGACTTGCGCGGCGGCAGCGCGCTGCGTGCCGCCGCCGACGCCAACGCAAATGCGGTAAGATGGACGCGAGATTACAGCAGCACTATTTCAGATTTAAAAAATATTATTGTTTCACATAAACACACACACACACAAACACACACAAACATACACACACATACACAAACACACACACACAAACACACACACACACACACAATGTTAACTCTGTGTATTCTTATAGACATTGGAGTGCACGAAACGCAAGCGCAAGGATTTGCACCGCGAATTGGCGGAATTGCATTTGCGCAAAACGGAGGTGGTGCGCGATTGTATTGCGAAGAATGCGCACCGAGCGCGCTCTATTCTCAACACACAGCGCGTAATTTTTTCATAGAAACTTTCCCTCGCCCCATTTTCTGTAAATATTTGCATCATGAGCCATCCCGTGCGCGTGATTCACGGCTAAAATGACTCATTCGAATGGATTTAATCACGTAAATCACGTGAATTTATCTGCAAGAAAATGAATCATTATTATCGTTCACCACAGAAACATAACTATGATTATTTCATTCAAGAACTATAATAATTATGGTAGAAAAATTTTACTGTGAGTCATAAAATGACCAGAGGCGTAGTCAGAAAAAATTTTCGGGGGGAAGGGGGGGGAGGAGAGGTATAAGCGTTTCAGAAAAGTCATTTATTCAAATGAGTCCATGATTCTCATACGTGATTCAAGTCACAGTCATGCTTACTACACGTATTACATTGTGTGCTTTTTTGACTTAGTAGCAGGGAGCCAAAGTTAAAAGTTTGGCTCATTTCCGATCCGGGGAGCGCCCATTGCCCCCCCCCCCACATTCAAATCACAGCGCTGGCTTCAATCAATACATTCAATTTAATATTCAGGAGCGCAAATGTTTGGCGAATACCGAGAAACTTACCACATTCGCCGAAATCCTCAAAGGCAACGGTGGCAGCGGCAGTGGCAAGCGCGGAAAGCGCGTCCGACCGGACGCGATAAAAGCAAAAGTCGCTAAAGGCAAACGAAAGCCGGAGTTTGGACGAACGGTAACGACGTCGGCGGCCGCCGCGTCGACAACGACCACCGCGCCGTCATCCGAGGCGACCGCCGAAGTGGGCGGTACGCTGGGCGGCTTTGCGCAAGCACGGCGCGCTAAGCGAAAAGCCGCGCTAGCCAGCGGTAAAAAGCACAGCGCAAAGTTGTGCAAACGCGCGAAGAAGTCGGTGGTGCGCAAATGCAATCAAATCTCGAAGTGCTGCTCCATTGTCGGCGAGTGAGTGTATTTTTAAATTTTTATAACATTTTTCAATCAAATGGAATACCAATAACTGTGCTCTAGTCTTGGGCGGAAGTAAATAATTTTGATTGGGAATACTGAATTCGTATTTCCGACCAACCCCGATAAGTACGCCAATCAACAAAGTCAGTAAATAGCAAAAATGTAGGGGCGCCATGCTGAGAAATGGAAAAAACGAAAAAATTTTGAATATTTTTTGTGGAAAAGAAATAACTCGTCGAGAGCATTCCAAAAAACAAAATTTAATGACATTTTTTGATTTTCGACACCTTAAATTGTTTTGCTTTAAAGAATATCCGACTGGGTCGGTCTCCAAATTCCAAATAAAGTACTCTGTTACCATATATACGCATATTAAGAAAGTAAACAGTACATATGTAAATACCAAGCATAATAGGATCTTCCTCGAACCCCATCACTGGTACCTAAATATCTTACTCTGACGGATTTGGGATGTATTTTATATATGGTATGTATGTATGTACTTCTGTGAATATATATGTAAAATAAAAAAATTTGCAAATTTTCAGGTGCCAATTGCTCGCGGACGCTATCGACGACCAAATTGTCAGCCTCAAAATGGAGTTGAAATCCCCCACGTGCGCGGCCTAAGCAATTTTTGGCGGAATTTGCTCCTCGTAAAATCTATCAGACAATGCCTTTCACTTTTTTTTGTTCTTGCAAGTTTGAAAAGTTTAATAAATTTTTTTGCCACTGCCGGAACTACGTGCAAATTGTTATCCATTCCGAACTTTATAGTTAGTCGGAATTTTTATTTTTTACGCGTGTAATGGGCCGAATTTTTATCAAAAATTTCCTAAGCAGAATGTTTGGCAGTTTGTTTTTAATGAAATGAATTTTTACAAAATAAATTCAAAATTTTATTAACTAAAAGCTAATGCAATTCAATCAAAATCAACTGCATATTGCAAACAAAAATTCAATAAAAAAATACCTTTAAAATTACATTAACTACCATTAACGTTCCTTTCTATTATTAAAAATCTCGTATAAAAAACAATATATTCTAAAATCTAAGAAGACAATGTATAGCACAATTTTATCATTATCAAATCAGGTTGAGAAAAGCGATCGATAACCACCTCCTCGCATCGTTCAATCGCGAACACCATTGTCGGCTCTCAAATGCATTTATAGAGCTCTGAGCGGACAAATTTCCCGCTTAAATACCGACGAATTATCCGAACAATATCAAACAGAAAGAAAACAAATGAAAACAAGTAAAAAATCGTTAAATTATTCAGAAAATGTTCACTGAAAGGCGCCGATGGGTCGATTTGATGTGAGTTCAATCATTAATCAATCGCTGAAACTTACTTCCAATAAGTTTTATATACCGAAAGTGATAAATGCTACAAAATTTTGGATAACCTGCATAATGAGAATTCGAAAATTCATGCTTACATAGCGCACCTTTTACAAAAAAAATGTTGGAATGAAAAAATATTAAAAACTCTACTACGCCCGACACCACACACACGCACACACACAAACATAACATTCGAACAATAAATTTTTGAGAAACAAAAGGAGAAAATACCCATTTCTGCTAAGGGATTCGAGGAGATAAAATAAGACACAGGGCGAAGAGATTCGAGCTTTTGAGTACCCAAAAAGTTTCTTTCTTTCGTTAAAAAAAGCTCAAATCTCTCACTTCCTGTTAATTTAAAACAAAAAGTTAAAAAGAACATTGCCATACGCATGTATTATAATTTCTGGAAAATAAGGAGATGATGGTGGGCAGAAGAATACACGGAAGCATTAATCAAAGACGGACCATTTTTTCGGACAATCGTCAAGCCTCCTATACAAAACGAAGTTAATTATTCAAAAAATATATATATTGAAATCGAAACAAGACATTATTTTTAAAATAATATTCTTCGGAAAAATAGCAACAGTAACCCATACGCGAACAACAAAAAATGGGGGGGGGGAGGAGGGTGGGGCTCATAAACTCGAAGGCCAAAGCAAACAACAACAATTGTATATTATCAATTATCATCATTATCATCAACATCATTAAAATATGGACGAAAAGTGTAAAAATGCGTGAGAATATTAATGTTAGTTACACAAAATTCTAAATTACCTTTTCTATTCTTTTTTTTTAGAAATTTGATATTCAAATATAAAAATTTTAAAAATAAATAAAAAAACATTTTAACAAGCACGACGTTAAAAATATATCATAAAAAGAGCATCTTCGCGATAACAACTAATCATTGAATGGAATTAAGCAAAAAATAAATAAAATAAAACAAGAAGTTTCCTGAAAATAGTTAAAAGAAGAAGAGATTAATCGAAAATTAATCGTGCAGCTACACTAAATTTTCACAAAAATAATAAGTCTTTAAAAAATATTGCGCTTTTAGCGTGAGAAATTTTTTTGCCGCCTTCAATACTTTTTAAATCCACTATGTAACCAATAACGCCCATTTTTATTCCCCAAATCCAAAAAATTACAAAAATATTCTATGAAAAATCATGATGGCATTTTATTAGAAAAAAATTCTACCCATTTCAAATTGAGAAATTTGTATGCAAGAACAATACATGCAACAATTTGCATTTATTAATAACAACAAAAAACGGAATTAAATATTGCTCAAAGTTGTTTTACCTCCAACTGTTCGACTCACTCACTCACTGTTCGTGTCGCGTTCCATTGCGAACCTCTGGCGCGTTGTTTCTATTCTTTCTGGTCGTCGCGTTGGCGGCGCCGGCATCGCTGTTGTTGCGGTTCGAAATTGCAACTCCGTCACCATTTTCACGCATGCCGCCCTCCTGCATCATCGCCACGTGCGCAAAATTTGTCGGCAATCCGGTGCTGTTGTTGTTGTTGATTGAACCGCTGGGACGATCGCTGCTGTCACGACTGTCGTTGCCATTAGAACCATTAGTAGCTAAATTCAAAAATCAAAAATTCTTTTAAAATTTGTAAAAGCATTTAAAATTTTAGAATATGGAGCAATTATTTACCATTTGCACGCATCATAGTCGCTAGCGTCGGCGACGCGTTCATGATCGCCATAGCGGCGGCGGTCGTCATTGCAGACATAGAGCCCGTGAAGTTGGACAAGGATGAAGAACTTCCCGTGGTGCCTCCTCCGCCACCGCCGCTGCTGCCGTTGCTCGACGTCGACGAATTAGAGACTGTCGACGGTGAGATGGAGATTTTGCCTTTATCTGACGTAGTCGAGTCGGGTAAATCAATACCTTTCGCCTAAATAATTTTTTATAGCATTCAGCATATGTTTTAAAAATCAATTGAATATTTATAAAAAAAACGAGTCGATTTAGTGGAATTTCATAATATTTTCATAAATTTTGTTTATCAATATGTTACCGCATTCTCTGCGTTCGTTGTCGAATCGACCGCCGGATTGGTTGCGGTTGGCGTTTGTGAAGTTGTTAGGGCAGTAATCGGCGGAGCCGATAGTCCCAACACGCTCGAAATCGCCTTGTGGCCATTGGTGCTAAATAAATATTTTATCTTCAATCTCTTATACCTTAAAATATTCATGCTAGAGAAGGTCGACAAGAGGATAATGTAACAAGTTTTTTCTCGTTACATTCAATTTTCTTGTTTGGACAGCGTTGGGGATTGTTTGGACAGCGTTGGGGAAATGGTTTGGTTAGAAAAATACATAAAATAAAAACGTACTTGGCCAATGCCGAACTAAGCGTATCAAAATTTCCGATCAATCCACTCAACTGTGGCATGCCACCGCCGCCGCCGTTGAATTTCGCGTTGTTCACCGCGAACACATTGCCGATGCTGGACGTGGTAGCGGTGGTGGGCGGCGCCGCTTTCAACGCCGAATTCAGCGACACCAGCGAGTTCGACATCGCACTCTGCAAGTGCGGCGATCGATTCTGATCCGTCAAGTAGCTCAGAAATTGATTCGACACTAAAATTTTAATATTATTTTTTGTTGAGCTGCTAAGTGAAATTTTCTTTTAAATTCATGTACCGGTTTAAAAACAAACAACGAAATCAAATAATAATTTTATTTTAATTAAGTTAATTATTTGTGGGAAATCGTTGAAATTTTAACTTAAGGAAAATTGACAGAATTTTTTTGCAGAACATTTAAAAAAACATGTTTGGAAAAGATATGTTTTGAAAATTTCAAGTTTTGAAAAAATTATTTAAAAAATTGTACTGTTAACGGCTGGATTGTTGACGGTTTGCATAACGGATTGCACGAGAGAATTGTAGTCGTCAGGGCTGAGTGTCGTCTTCACGCCGGGAATCGTAGGCGTTGTGCCGCGTGGCGTCGTCAACGGTGATGCGAAGTACGGGATGGGCGACGAGAGCACGGCCTGATAATCATTCCGTAAAATAGAAGCCTTAAATTAAAATATGACGAATATCCTTGAAAATACATACTTCGAATAAAACTCATTTTCTGGAAATTTGATTCTAATAGTAGAACAAAAAAATTACAAATTGTTGCGTGATAATGCCATTCGCCGTAGCGGGCGAAGTCATGCTGTTCGCAATCGGCATAATTGGCCGTGGAGCAAAAAGCATCTGAAAATATATGCTTTAATTAAATAACAACATTTTTGTACTCATTGTTAGAAATTTAATAGATTAGAAAACCAAATCAAATAAAAAGTTTTAAAATCTGTGTTATTTCAGTTTTATAATTAAATTTTACCGCTGTATTTTCCGGTTTTGAAACAAATTCACGAACGGGCGACACCACCGACGTGTTGGTAACCGTCGTGGCATTCGCCGAAGAAACAGCGCCCGATGAGTGAGACACCAAAGTGATCGGCGAATTGACAAAAGTCGAGTTGAAATTCGAATTTGTGCCAGTCGAAACCGTTCGAGAAATGGACAACGGAGAGTCCACGCGAGCCAATTTTTTGCCGGTACGCGTGGTGGACATCGTCGTCGGAATTGTATTCGAAAAGGCGATGACATTACCTCTACAACAAAACAAATGACGTACACCACGATTTTAGTAGATTTTTTGTACCTTAGTGTAGCAGCTTTCTGGGAATTGGGTGAAACAATGTTGTAGATTCGCTTGCGTGAAGAGATTAGTGGAGCGTGTTTGTTCTCCGCGTTAAAAGCTAAATCTATTCAATTACTGACAAGAAATTGGTCGACCTCTGAAAACAAACCGTTATCATTTGATAGCGAGACTCCGGCTTGTTGATCCAAATTTTGTTGTTTTTGTTGTGTAGCACCGCTGTTGTTGTCGACCCGTCTAATGCTAGCATCGTTTTTGGGATTATTTGAATTGGTTTCAGCGGGGCCTCTGCCGTCTTCCCTACACACTGCCGAATTGTTTAGCTGCTGATGCGGTTGCGACACACTCTTCTCCATAAGTAGACCGGGCGCAGAGAACGCAGAACTTGAGCTGGGCAAATTTTTGCTAAACATCGACTCACGTCCAGCATTGTTGCCGGTGTTATTGTTCGCAATGCTCGTAATAATAATCGAATTTTGTTGTTGTGTGACGCTTTCTGAAGTTTTTCGTAAATAATATTCACCGTTCACAACGATTTTACCTGTAAATAACGAAAAATAAAAAAACAAAGCCTTTGGTGTAGGGGAGTATTGTAATAAATTTTTTTAATATCAAAAGAGTAAGCTCGTCGACAGCATTTCAAAAACACCATCAATTTGATGCTTGTAGACATAAAAATAATCTTTTCAATATTCAAAAATCTTTAAAAAATTCGTAACATATCGTCTATTCTTTTATTGCAGAATATCATCGAAAATTGACCTAGAATTAGAAATTTGGATGTTAGGTTTTCAAAAAGCAATTATCAATTTTTGTTTACCTTGTTCATTCACTAAATGCTGTTGTTGTTGTTGTTGTGTATGATAAGGATGATTTTGTTGTGAGCGAAGAATATTAGCCTCTAACAAATTAATTAAATTTCCGCTTGGATTCGACGATGGTACCCCATTATTCTGCGAGTTGATGGTATTATTAAAATGTTGGTGATGTTGACCCGTTAATTGAAAACTGTTTTGTGCAAGGTCACGTGCGTTAATTACCCGGAGGCCACCTTAATTAACAACGAAAGGTGTTACAGCGCAAATCTCACCTTTTCATCAAAAATTGTTACATGTATAAAATCTTTCGACTTTAACAAAAAAAGCTATTAACTGAAAATAATCTAAAAGAAAATGATCAAACTAAATAAAGAAAACCTCGGCCAAGATCCGCACCCGTTATTCGCTTAATTTCCTCGTTAACACTACCCACACTATCTCTGGACGCATGCCTTGATCGGTTCTCCAGCGAGTCATTGGTGTCCTTCAAATAAAAAAAAATCCACAAATTGTCGCTGGCTAAAACGCATCAAAAGCTAACCTCGTTCTGAATGTTTGCCGGTGAAACTCCCTGGCCAATAGATGAAGTGGTTGAGAAATAAATCGTTTTTCCAGTCCCCGTAGCGGCTGGATTTGAATTGATATTGTTAGTGCCTGCACCACCCGCTCCGAGCCGGCCGGAGCCACCCATTCCCAAGTGATCAACGATCACCTTGATGGGTTGTTGGAACTCCATCTTGGCTGGTTTTAAGAGGCCAAGCGAGCTCGTCGAACACGCCGAAGATAGCTTTGGTTCGAATGTGTACCGGGGCGCTAGCGCCAACGGTTTTGGCAAATCACGAAGATCACAGAGCGCAGATCCCAAAGTTTTAGATGCTAAAAATAGTAGTAATATGTCATAGCCAAATGTGAAAAACTAGAACACATACCCGCAGAATTACCCGTAGGAAAACTTTTAATGTTAGCGCCAGGAGAAACAGTTTCATCAAAGCCACTCGAATTCGGAGAAATCCACGAAGACGAGCCGTTTAACGAATCGCTGCCAAAAGAAGATTCGTCTTTCACTCGTGAATAATTCGCCGTTATCAAACCGTTTGTTGTCGAGAGAATAGAGGCTAAACGAAGAAACTTAACCAAAATACAAGTTTTAGAAAAATGCACAATAATATTAACATCAAAAACAAACAAATTTATTAATATAGTTCCTAAAAAAGCAAAATTTTCGAACTCAACAAATTATGCTCAACAAATAAGTAAAAATTTGAACATTTAACAAACTCTAAATTATTATTTTTTAATCCTAAAAAATAAATATAAGAATTAAATGCAAATTAGAGGATGAAAACCTACGTCTGGTAAGCTGCTTAAGCTCGTAAGCGCTAAACACATCGGTTCCCCAAATTCCTTCGTTGTTGTGAATATCTTCTTCTATAAAACCAAAACATGAAAATAAATCAAGCAAAATAAATTTATTAGTTTATTACCGTCATCATTGTTACCACCACCGCCCTTCACGCGCTCTTTCCGCGGATCGGTAGTGAAAATGAAATTGGCGAGAAAAAGATCCAATTCGCGAACCGCAATGCTGATGTGATAGGGGTTGACGCAAAGTTGTGGCTGCTCGCACTCGACGCACTTCTCCAAACGTTCTCCATCCGTACTCTCGAGCGGAATTCCCTAAGAACGGGAAAATATGTCATGTAAAAATAAATGGCACAAAAAAGTAGTAAAACAATTCTTTTCCAATCAAAATCTCGCACATTCTAAAAAAACCATAATGTCTTTAAAGCTAACACTTAAAAATGTTCAAAAAACTATGTTCAAATGTAATAAATTTATGTAAATAAATTTAAAGAAAAAATAAATTTACCGATATAGCAAAAAATGGGAAAAGATTACCTTGAAAAGAATCACCATGACCAAATCGATGCGCCAAACTTTGTCGGCCTGTCGGAGGCAGTCGATTCGCCGCATTTTTCCCTTCTGGTCGGGATTGGAGAGCACGCAAACGGCCGGTTTTTTGCCCGTCACCGACTGTACGAAATTGTCGCGAAACGAGGGCTGTATGTCCTTGCGAAGTTTGCCCAACAGACGGCCCGCCCATTTTTGTTTGCATTCCGGACGCTCCGCCTACATTTGAAAATCGCTATTTATTAGTCAAAAAATCGAAAAAATAAATATAAAGCAAAATTAACTCTTGTACAAATTGTACAAAATCGAAAAAAAAAAGTTATAAAATATAATAAATAATCTAAACCACCGGTTAGCGAAACTTAACCAAAAAACGACAAAGAAAATGTAAATTTTAACGTCCTGTAAATCATACCATCAGCATATCCTTTGCCTGTAATTCCTCCTCCGTAGTCATGCGCTTGTCATAGCGCTTAGCGTGCTTTCTTTTAGCGGCTTGCAAATGAAACCACATGTACGCAAAATCCTTCACATAAGGCAACAGATCCTCAACAAATGGATGAAATTCCTCCTACAAAATTATTCATCAAAAAAAATTTTTTTGACTACGAAATCAACTTTGTATATGTCAAATGTTAACTTTTTTTCAATCTGCCTTTTATATATTTTTTAAAGAACAGTTTAGTTCCAACTCCCATCGGCGCAATGGTGGGAGCTCGTCCGTGGTATGAAATAAGCAATTTCGTGCCCTTATTGTTATATTGCTTTAAAATATAACAAAAATTATAAATGAATTTCTAATATTAAATTGATAAAAATAACACAAAATATATTTAAAAAATATATTACAGGAATGGATTCTCCTCCGCCCGAGTGAAAGGAAGGTGTCTTTGGCGAGTAATCGATAATCGGCGACGGCTGCTGCGCGTGATGTAGTTGTTGCTGCTGTTGGGGTTGTACGACACCGTTCCATTGAGCAACAACATTCGCTACGGATGAAGAAGACATCTCGTACCAACTTAAATATTGCAAATCTTTTTTAAAAAAGTGCCCACAAATATGCACTTAAATCGTATATCATCGGCGTTCAAGAATCCAAATTTCGGATCCTATTCCAAAAGTTACTCCAAAATCCTTTCCGAGGTCAAGCTCAAAAAGAATTTTTCAAAAAAATTTCAGTTTGAATTGACTCTTTTGTACAATAAATAATTTTAAAAATGCGCCTTTTTGAAAAGGACTGAAATTGAAATTGGAGAAAACTGGAATCAAAAAAGGCTCGTCAAAACAAACCGGAAATCACGCGAGATAACGAAAACAGAGTAAGTCGCTATATAGGAGTTGGCGTAGTGTCAATAAGAAAAACCAGACGGTTTAGAAACCTTTAGACCACCACCATTTAGAGACCACAGCAGGGTGCACTTTACAACCCCCCCCCCAGAATTTTAAAATTGTTGATGTTTTCCTACGTAGATAACGAAAACAGTAAGTCGCTATATAGATGCGTTGATCACGAATTTCATTTTCGTTTCTGGTGGAAATTCCAGATGTGTCCAAATCGGATATCCGAAATTGCATCAAACTCCGCAGGAAAACATTAAAAAAGTTTGAAATTTGTAAGCCAACCATAATCATGTACAAAATCGTTCTTTAATTATTTTATATTTTGCAATTAAACTTTCCTCCTTCCGCGCTGGCGAGGTATTTTAATTCTATGCAGTATGCAATATATCTTGGGGGGCTTTTGTATGTTTGCGGTAGGGTGGTTAAACAATTCTTTGTATGTTTGCGGTAGGGTGGTTAAACAATTCTTTACCTCGATCACCACTTGCGAAAATGTGATCGATCCTGTTGACGTCCAGTAAGCAGCTCGCCGTCCCTATCTTTCAAGTCGCCCGCAACAGACCCGTTTTCAAGTGAATAATTGTTAAAAATAAATGCTAACAAGAAAATGCAACTACGAAAAACAATGCACATTTAGTAATTCGTGACGATGAAGGAATGCATTGCCTAAAACAAAACTAACATCTTTATGAGCCAAATAAAAGTGCAAACGTTTTTGAATTTTTGCATCACTCATTTACAAACAACTCCAGGCTATATTATATTTAGGTGATGCATTTGCCCATATGATTTTTTGGTCAAATTTCGCCTTGAAAATGCCTGAAAGAATTTTAATGCGCGGTCGGTTGTACTAAATTTCAATTTGCTAGCCTGGTGCTAGTCCCAAATGGTATATGCGATATGCCGAAAACATGCTATTTTGACGCGCCATTTGACCGCGCTCTACGCGTCGCGCGTCATGCATTTTTCAAATTTGGAATTAGCGCACCAAATTACTTGCGTGACAACGTTTTCAAAACAAAATTTGAAAATCACGGTTGATGCGAAAACAGCAGAAATGGCAACTTTTCTTGCTATTTGGGTTGGAGCACGTTTCTCGGCCTTTATATTTTACAGGGGAGAAAAGAAAATCTCCGCCTTTTTTATGCATGAAGACTCATTTTAGATATATTTTATTTTGGCAATGAAAAAAATGTTTCGATTTTTCTTAAGGCAAATTACGGCACTTCTTCAGTTTCCCCCCCCCTGACCAAATTTTTGCTGGTCAATAAAATATTTGAATGTTTTTGAAATTCTCGGAATAGGTTTTATAGGCTGCAAAACGATTCTAGATTACTTTTAGTAACGTCATGGAAAAAAATAAATGAAAAAAAGTTAGAGACCCAAGTGAAAATTTTGGTCAGGGGGGTTACTGAAGAAGTACCCAAATTACTATTACTGAAAATTCTGTCTGCAATAAATTTAAAATTTATTGGAATATAAAACTGAATGAAATTTTACACGTTTTCACCCATAAATCTAACCATAAATTTTCAAGATCAATTTCTTGCCATTATTTGAATTCCCGCCGAAATTTTAAACATAATTCCTCTAAAAATTTTGTGAATCCAAATTTGCTGCGACTTTCTTTTTAAATCTCAAATCAGAGGCATAAAATTGTTTTTTTTTTGAAAGTTTGGTTTTTGTTTTTGGTGTATTAGGTAATGCTTAAAGTTATGCAATTTGGTATTATAAATTGTTTATTCAACATTTTTGAATGCATTTCTTGATTGTTGTGTGGGATTTTTTAGCTAATTTTATTTTTAAATGCATTTTTGCTGTTTTTTACAATTCTATTTTAAGTACAAAATGGTGAAGATTTCTAAACCGAAAGTGCTACGGACAAGGAAGTCGATTATGAATAGACGAGAAATACCAAAGGTTTCCTACCTATTTTGTACGCATACCTACAGGGTGGTTCAAAAAAAAAAAAAATCCCACGCCATAGCGCAGCTAAAAATCTGAAATTTTTACTGTAGATGCGCTTTGCAATTCTCTTTCATTCTTTTTTTGAATTTTGCGATNTAATCACAATCGCCGCGCAAATTTTTCGCCCGGCGGATTTCATAATCGGTTTTGTTTCGGCGACGCAGCTAAACGTTTTGGACCAAAACTGACTGAGATATGCACAATCTCCCAAGCAGCCTATTTGAAGCATGTTTTTCGATGTTTTTGATTTATAAAACCATCAGTTTTTGATAAAATCGCAAAATTCAAAAAAAGAATGAAAGAGAATTGCAAAGCGCATCTACAGTAAAAATTTCAGATTTTTAGCTGCGTTTTCAGCTGCGCTGTGGCGTGGGATTTTTTTTTGAACCACCCTGTATATGTACCTAAATGCGGAAGTTTAGGAGCCTTCGGTTAGCGAGGAGGAATTGTCGTCTTCGGACGAGCAAGCGGCCATCGATCTTCCACAGCCGGACGCGGCGGGATATTTCGACCTTTCCGACGCCGAAGACGACAACAAGGAAGGAGAGGGGCAGCAAAAGAATTCGATGGAAATCAATTCGGATGAGTCGGACTTTGAGGTTTTTTGTTTGGTGACGAAATTAATTTGTACTTATTGTTGTTTTATTTCAGCTGCAAGTCGCTTTGAGAGAAGGAATCTTGCAGAAGAATGGTCTTAACGTTTTGCAGGAGGGACCGAAGCAAAAAATAAACAAAAAAGTTTTTTTAATTATTTATCTTTTTATGGACGTCTTAAATTGATCAATATATTATTTTGTGTTAATATATTTTTTATCGATTTTTAATATGTATAACTAGAAGAGGCGCTGCCCCTACGGGGCAATGACCGATTGCGGCGTGTAAATGAGACTAGCGGAAAAAGTCACAGCCTCCTCAGAAAATGGGGTGGATGGCCACAGTGCGAGAGAATGTCCAACTAAACTCGGAGGCTGTGACTTTTTCCGCTAGTCTCATTTACCGCTAGTCTCATTTATTTACACGCCGCAATCGGTCATTGCCCCGTAGGGGCAGCGCCTCTTCTAGTCTCATATATATAAACGCTCGCTTGGCTCGCCTCCAGCCCCCGCCCCTCTCGCTTCGTTCGCCTCCACCGCCGCACCTCTCGCTTCACTCGCCTCCACCCCCGCACCTCTCGCTCCGCTCGCCTCAACCTCCCGTAACTCTCGCTTCGCTCGTCAAAAATTCAAATTTGAATTCCCGCCAAAAAAAGTAGTTAAAAACAAAGAACCAATATCAAATTCGGATTCCCCGCCCCTCAAAACCCCTGATCCACAATTTTCACGCAATTCCACAGTAAAACAAAAAAGTCGAACATTTTAAATTTGAATTCCCGTCGAAAAAGTGGTTAAAAACAAAAATGCAGATATGTTCTGGAATGCCCGCTATCGATTTTAGGGGGGTCCCAATTGAACGTTTCATCGATTTTCAGTGAAACTATAAGGGCTAAAAACGTTTAAAATTTGAATTTGGCACCAAAAAAGTGGGCAGAGCCAAAAGCAGATTAAGCGGCACGAACACGTCTTCAAAATTTCGTGACCAACGGAAAACAGCGCTATAGTAAGCTTTAGGCTTAGGCTAAGCCTCAGGCTTGGGCGCAGCTTATGCTGGGCCAATTTGATTTTAGGTCCAGTAGAAGCTCGGTTTTCCCTGGGTATAGTAG
>SAUE01002966.1:179595-190518 GCA_009724625.1 Deladenus siricidicola | reverse complement strand
CTCTTTCGCTTTCGCTTCTGTAAAAAAGCCAAAAGAAACGGGCCTTCGTTTCGTATAAATTTAATTTTCAAATGTTTAGGGAAATTTTACTAAAAAATGTTTTTCTTTCAAAAACGTTCGTTGCCAATCTGTTCGATGATGAACTACGTGACGATAATAATCGGCGCAAATTTTCTTTTTTTGGCGGTAAGAAATCTCTTCTCACTGACAATTTTGGCCAATGTAGCGTATTTCCAGTAGAAATATTCACAAAATTGTTATTAAAAATTTATTATTTTACAAATAATTTAGTTATCAAAAATTTATTATTTTGTAGTTGTCGACTAAGGCGGCAAATTATCCGCGATTTCCTGGTGAAAATTTCGAAGAAGAAGTGGGATATTGGGAATGGCATATCATGGACGACACCTTCGGCTATCAGGCGTTTGTGCAATTTCGCGTAGACCGCGGGACAAACTGTCCCACGGCGCTAAAACAGTATAAGGAAAGAGAGAGAGCAAATGCGGAGCGCGAAATTGCAGCTCTTCAGAAAATTAAAGAGAAAAACATTCCAAATGTGGCGCAGTTCGTCGCTGCATATGAAGTGAGTGTGGGACGGAGCACTGGCGTGAGTGTGAGCAAAAATGGAGATAGCAAAATGGAGAGAAAGAGAGCTAGAGAGAGAGCTAGAAAGAGAGACAGAGAGAGATTTAAATCAACTTCAGAATGGTTCATTTTGCATAGGATGACTTAAATCATATTGTCCTCGTCACGAAGTTCGCCGGCGCAAAAAATCTCCACCAACATTTGGAAAGCGGCGATCGCTTCACCGAGGTTGAAGTGTGCGAAATGATGAGAGACCTCTTTGTGGCCATCCATGAAATGGCGCGCCGCTGTGGCATAATTCACGGCAGCCCCAAGCCCTCGGACATCGTTCTAGGCAACAACAAAAAAATTACGGTAATGGAAAGGGGTGCGGCGTGGCTTACACCGATAAATTTTCCATTTTTTAAATCGATCTTTTTTTGGCTTCAATTTTTTAATTCAATTTTATTTTCAAAATTCAAATTCGTCTTGGACTTTCCGCATTTATCATTTCGACGCGTATCAACGCCCTTATCCACCAATTTTTGTCAGTAGTGCGTGGGAGCAGTTCCCAGTGCGCCGGACCGTCGACCATCCACTAAATGCTCCTCTTCTAATGGAGTTCGGGTATTGTTGTCAAAACTCCCGGCTCGCTGCGCCCAGCCCTTGATTCCTGGCTTTTCTGTTGTCGTAAAGCACCCACTTCTCATTGCCAGTGAGGATTCGATCCAAGCATCCACTGATGCAGAAGCATTCGACAGCCGGCCATATGTCGATTTTTCTGGATTTCCGTCAATTCGTGCGGAATGACAGTTGACGACTTCGGCGACCTCCCCATTGCACACGGTTGACTAATCTATGTCTGGTGTGACGTGTGGAGTTCAGCGGCTAGTTCTCGAGTTATTTGGACTGGATTTGACCGGATGGCACTGCGCAGGCACCTCTTGTTTACGGTAGTCGGCCCTCCTAGACGTCGCTTGTTTTTTGGGCTCTTCTGGCCAGTTCAAAACATTTCGTACCACCTCAAACACGTGGATTCGGTCGGAAATGACTTGCCGGTGACCGCCTAAATGTTGACGCCGAGCTGGAACTGGTCAAACATCAAAACACGCACTTTTTCACGTTGAATAGACATTGTTCTAAAGAGCGATCTTATCGATCATGTACACACCATGATCGATAACCAAACAAACAAATACGTTACAATGACCACAATGAAACGCTCTTTCGAATGACATATGACAATAGAGCGAATTATTTTGAAAGACCCCTAAAACACAAATTATGCTAAATTTATGGACCAACCTAATAATTGAAATGTCTGTTAGACCGAATTGAATTACGTAATGAAAAGAGAAAAGTAAAAACGAAGGAAAAATCGGAAAGCGATTCGGCAGAAAACGATCGGAAAGCAAAAATTAAATATCAAGTCCAATGCTTAGGCTCCCCACTACGCCTAAGGTTGAAGTTATACCTACATATGTATTCCCCGTTCTGGTTTTTCAAAATTCGGAGGGCTTTTTTTGGCATTTCCATGCAAAATAAATATCATATTCGGAATCAGAGCACAAAATTGGTCTACAACATGCAAAAAATTTATTGGAATTCTGAACGAGTTGTAAACGAAATAACAAAATATATGTATGAAAACATGATTGCTTTCGAATACTTGGCGCTATACAAGGGCCTACAATTCAGCAAAATTTAAAACAATTTTGTTTGATATCTGAGCAAATCTCGCATCACCTCACACATACACACATGTACATATTTAGCTGGTCGATTTTGGACACTCAGGCCGCTTGGAGTCCGGCGTGGTGACTACACATACAAACAGATACGAAGGAAAATTATGGTTTATGTCGCCCGACGGAGATCGAACAGAAGGCAAGTTGCCCTTTTTTCGTAGGTATTCTTGCCCACCCACCCCTAACCCTCTCTCCGATATACTCCACCCCCCCCCCCCCACCCGTCTCGCCACGACAACTAAACAAATGGGAAATCCACTTTTTTCTTTTCTGTCTGCCTGGTGTCACAGTTTTATTTGACTCTATGTATTCCATATGTATTCCAATCTACTATAATGTACTCTGTTTGTATTCCGTCATCATTCTCTCTCTCTCTCTCTCTCTCTNCCTCTCTCTCTCTCTCTCTCTCTCTCTCTCTCTCTCTCTCTCTCTCTCTCTCTCTCTCTTTCTCTCTCTCTCTCTCCCTCTCTCTCTCTCTTTCTTTCTCTCTCTCAAAAAAATTTTTTTGTTTGATTTACAATTATCCGCAAATGACGACGTTCCTCCGTTAATTGTCATTTAAGAAACATTTCTTTACTGCAGACTTTAATGGAAACATCGGATTGCTACATCGCGGCCGAGACTATGTATGCGCTTCTCGCACGTAAAGAAAAGGGTCCCTTCCACCATGAGTGCACGTTAGCGTGTCCGCCCGCGCACGAACACGGAAATAAGGGCGAGCTCGGCGTATTGGAAAATATGAAGAGTTGGTACGATAAGGTTTGACTTTGTTGTTGTTGTGATGAGCTGTCGGCTCAGAAAAAGAATCTTGTTAAAAGAGAGAAACAAGTAGAGAGTAGGTAAAATAGAGAGAGAGAAAAGAGAGAAACAAGCAGACAGACAGACACAGACAGACAGACAGACAGACAAACACAAACACAAACATACAGACAAACGGACAGACAAACAGACAGACAAACACAAGCAGCCACACATACAGACAGACAGACCGACAGACAGACAGACAGACACAAGCAAACAAACAGACAGACAGACAGACAGACAGACAGACACGCAGACACACATACACACAGACAAACAGACATACAAACAGACAAACACAAACAAACAGACAAACACAAACAAACAGACACACAGACAGACAGACAGACAGAAACACAGACACATACACACAGACAGACAAACACACAGACACTGGTTAAATTTATCAAAAAAAAATTTTTTTTTGATTTTTTGAGCGATTTTTCTTTCCAATTAAAATTATTTTTAAGCCGGTGTACCCACAAAATATATCGCAGGAGGCGCAAGATCTTTTGTTTCGCTTACTGAAATACAATCCCAGAGAGCGTTACACGGCCCTTGAGGCATTAAACCATCCCTGGTTCAAAAATATTTGCCCGCGCGGTGCGACTGCTAGCGCGGCATCTCAGCACGCGAGTTCCTCTCAGCTCCCGAACGCGCATGATACACCGCAGCCGGCGACCTCCAGCCAACGTGGTAAGCGCATCTCGGACTCCGAGACTGAAAAGTCTAGACAAGGCAAACGCAGACGTCCATAACCGATATTTGACGGTATTCAGTAGATAACAGTACTGTAACAGTACTTGTGTTCACATATATTTGTTGAAAGAAGCAAAACATAAAACATTTATTGAAGAATAGAAGATCTTTTTTTAGTCCTCTCGTAATAGTACGTAATTAAGAATTACGAGTTACGAAATTGGCGAAAATATTAAAAATCGCAAATAAATTTTTTAATAATAAAAAAATGTCCCCAAATGTCGCAATCCACAAGTGTCGCGTTCCTAAATGACGCAATCCTCAAATGTTATAATCCCCAAGTGGCGCGATCCCCAAGTGTCGGAACACCAATAATTCTTTTTAATTGTAAAAATTCAGAATCATTCTAAATGTTTATGAAAATATGAATAAATTTCAAAATAAAAAACAAAATAACACACACACACAAATGTTGGTGATACGTTCAAAGTGATACCAATGCTTGTTACAAAATTTTTGCCTAACGATAAAAAATGTCTTTTTTGCCTAGCGCACCGTCGCCGTGTTTGTGGCCGTGTCGGCGGTCGAGTAGCCGTCGTCGCGCCGCGTCGACACGCCGCCGTCGCTCGACGCGGTCAGCGACCACGACTTGTGGATGGCGGCATATGGCGGTCGATTCTCTTTGTCGACGAACGCATTTGCCGTGTTTTCAATGGACGCTAGAGGCACGCGCGCGGAGGACTGCGTACCGTACGCGGCGATTTCATCGCGTCGTTTTGGCTCAAACGCGTCCCGCCAGCGCGAAAATGAGGGCGCAGAATTGTCGTGAGCGCTCCTGCCGCCCACAATTTCGGGCGTCGAGTGGCAGGGTCGAAGGCGCGCCGCGTCACCATGACGGGCGCGTGCGCCGCCGCCGACGTGGACGACCTCGTGGTCGAGCGACGCGGTTGTCGTCAGGACTTCCTCGTAGTCGTCGTCCTCGGTGAGCGTCGTGTCGACGCCGCTCGCGGTCGTCGACGACGCGCCGCCCGCCGCGTCCAAAATGCGCTCGAATCGCGAGCGGCTAACAGCCGGATCGGCGCGGCGCGCCACTTCCGGTGCCTCTGGCGACGTGAACGCGTCGGAATCTAGACGAGCGGCTGTAAATGTTTTTTTGTATAATAGATTTAAAAAATGAAAAAGAATGGGGCTTGGATTTGTAACATACAGCTTAAAAATAAATAACGAAACTATGAAGAAATTTTTATATTTTTTGGAAAAGAATAATGAATTATTGTGAGAAAAAAACTCACTGGTTCGCGACGAGGAATTGGCGGACTCCTGTGATAGCGTCAATTTAATGCGCTCTAATTCTTCGGGATCCGTGTCTGAAAATCGATCAATTACATTTTTTATAAAATTATGATTTATTATGTATTTAGAAGGAGGTTCAATTTTCTTTTAATTTTTGGGAGCAAGAGAGAAAAAAGAGAAAGAGAGATAGAGAGAAAGAGAGAGAGAAAGAGAAAGAGAGAGATATGTAAAATGTATTGAGTATGATACGATATACAAACGATATACACATTTGTTCGCGGTATTCTTCGCGATGGAACTTACCCTGAGTGGACGAGTCCATGTGCTGATTGCGGAAATGCCGCACTTCGTCGCTGTTCTCGTCGCCGCTGGCGTTGAAAATGCCGGGCGAAAATGCGCTATTAAGCGCGCCAGAGCCGCCGCCGCCGCTGCCCTCCATTGCCAGAAGATTCGCGTAGACGCTGCCGGTGTGCACGCCGTCGTTGCCGCCGCCAAAGCCGCCACCGCCCATGAACAGTGCGGGTAGTTGGCGCGCGTCATGAGAGCTAGACGCGTTGGCGTGATTGGCGAAGAGAGCGCGGAAAGCGTTGGGATCATGCGCTGCGGACATGGCGACGCTGAAATTTTGCGCTAGCGGCGCGGCTGACGTGTCGCTCATTGCGGCTGCCAGCGGCAGCGTCGCCGGTCCGGCGTCGGCGGCACGCATTGCGCCAAATGGCGTCGTGAAAAAGTTCGGATGCGCGAACGCGGAATGCTAAGAAGAAAAAATTTATATTGTATGCATCAGGGGTTAATGTATGTTTGGTAAGATTTTTGGCAGAAATAATTACAAAATTTCTTACCACAGACGAAAACATTTGCTGATTGTTCATTTGTTGTTGTTGTTTGTGCGCGCTACGGAACGCGGCCGCTGTGCCTGTGTCGTCAAGGCTGCCCAGTGGCAAGCTGCCGGCGCCCTTGTGGAGCGGTCGACGCGGCACGCTGTGCTGTGCGGCCGCGCCGCCATAAGCGCCTCCGTTGGCGCCGGCAGCGGCGGCGCGGTGCGAATTTTGAAGCGACGCGGTCGCGCCACTTTCAAAGAAATTCGCCATCGCTGTCGAGGCGAGAGCGACGCGCGCCTCCGAGTCGGCGCGCGGACGCGACGCGCGCTCCGAACAGCTTTTCGTCGTCAAATCGCCGGGCGTATTCGTGCCGCCGCTAATGTCGCTGAAGCCGATCGGCGAGCTAGACTGCCGCGCCAGCGACTCGCCCGAGCCGCCGACGCCCACCGCGCTAGACGCAATCGTTCCGATTGTGGTCGTGTTGGGGCGTTGTTGGCTGCTGCTGTGCTGCTGATGGTGGTGGTTACGGTAGGACGCATCCGTCGCCGTTGTCGCCAGCCTATTACTGTTGTTGTTCGAAGTGTCTTTGTCCATGAGAAGCGAAAAGTCGCTTTCCATCTCACCGTATCTAAAATCAAAAACTTTATGGTCACTGGAACAGTAACTAAAAATTTAAAATTTAGGAACCATCATCTTTTAACTAAATAAAAAAATTTTGAATTCCCATTCAAAAAAGTTACCGTTGTTGTTGATTTTGTTGTTGAGGGTGGAAGAATTGGTTGTTGTTGTGTGGCTGTTGGTGGGAGGAGGAGCCCGTGGTGGCGCTGGCCGCGTACTCGCTCATCACATTGCCGCCCTGGCCGGCGCCGCCGCCGATGTGCGCGGCGGCGTCGAAATTTTGGGCGGGCGCAAATTGTTGTTGCTGATTTGGCATGTAGAATGTGCCCAGTTTAAAGAGGTCCTAGACAAAAAAAATTATTGCAAACATTGCAAAAAGCTGATGGAAAAGAGTACAAGAGAAACTGAGTGTAGCAATCGGTGGCCAGACAGACAGACGGACAGTCAAACAAACAGACAGACAAGCAGACACATAGACAGACATCAATAGATACAGACAGGCAGACATTAATATAGAAAGGTATAGACAAGACAAACAGAGATATACACAAGCAAGCAGACATAGACAAACAGGCATACAGGCATATACATAGACAGGCAGAAAAAGACAACCAAGGATAATGTTTTCATACATATAGAAATTTTTTTTTTGGAATTTGCGCTTACCAATTGGCGTTCGAGATCGGCGATGAGCGCCTTTTTGCGCTTGAGGTCCGCGCGCAATTCGTCGTTCTCTTTGACGGCCATTTTGCAATATTCCTTCAATTCTTTGCGTTTTTTGCTCTCAGCGTAAAGCTTTTTGTTCAATTCCTAAAAGCAGTGAATAATAAAATTTTTACATGAAGAGTCCCCCATACCCTGGTCCCGCTGCTGCCCGTATTTACATAATTTAACATTTTCTGCTTAATAAATTAATTGGCATTTTCCAGGCTGCATGGAGAGGGGGAATGAAAATTGAAAAAAATATATAATAAAACTAACGTAAAGCTGCTCGTTCATCCACGAGTGCGTCGAGCTGCTCTGCTCACTGATGTTTGCGGCAAGCGCGTTGCGATCGCGAAGCGGTATGCCGCGCATCGAACGCGACGCTTCGCCGCCGCCGCGCCGCTGCTCGTTTTTGTATTGGCGATAGGCGCCGCCACTAACGCCGCCGTCGGCGTCTGCCGCCGCGTAGACGCCGCGGCCTCTGGCGCGTGATGATTTCTCGCGGTAGGCGCGCTCGGCGCGGTAGCCGCCCGAAGTGGAAGGCGCGGCGACGACGAAATCCGACTGGAACGAGCGATTATGCGGATTGTGGTGGTAGTGGTGGTGGTGTTGGTCGTCGAATGGCGCGTTGTTCTCGGCGGCGGCGTAGCGCGCGACGCGCTTCGACGGCCGCGAACGCCCACCCGCCATATTCACGCCGCCCGGACACGATTGAGGGCCCTGAATTGAACATTTCTATTGTATGCAGAATTGTTAACACTGGATGGAGGGGAATTTAACAAAAAAATTTCTTCAAAATTTTGAAAATTTTCGAAAAAATTACCTACCAATTTTGAAAATTGAATTGAAAAATCGGAAATTTCCTCACCCTTGCCTCATGGAAATATGGGGGTGAGAGAGAAATAAAGCAAAATTTATCGGCGTTAGCCACGCCCCACTCCCCTTCTCATTTCAATAAGAAGAAATTTGTCCTTTCTAAGTAAAATTTGATTATTTTTCTTCAAAAAATCACTTATGGATGAGGTTGAATTCAAAATTTTGAAAATCTTAACGGATTTATAATTTTTTAAATTTATTTAACGGATTTATCAAAAATTTAAAGAAAAAAACAGCTAAAATCGGAAATTTCCCCACATACCTTAGTGGTTTTTGGCGCGGTGATGACGTTGTAGGGGTTCTGAATGTTCTTCAGCGTGTCGATGCTGCTACTGTCGCCACCGTAGTGCTCCTCGTCGTACGCGTCTTCGTCCTCGTTATCGTAGTCGTTGTCGGAGAAGGCGGCGCGCGCCTCGCGCGACCGTGCGCCGCCGCATCGGCTGCCGTCGAATTGCACGTGACGCGACATTTTTGCGTGATGCTAAATATACGGTACATTTATATAATCAATGTATTACGATAAATATGTACGGTAAGCTGTGTCTATGTATGCGTAATAAGACTACGGCAAACCACTTATGCTAAAGTATATGTATAATGGACTACTACAGTCAAAAGCGTACACACCAAGGTAAATAATGGTTAAATACGGTAGCAAATCGCTAGCAATATCTTCTCAGTATACATATGTATATGCTATGTCTATGCTATATTTTTATTTGAAATCTAGGACTAAAATATACAGATATGTATGTTCAAATATACATGTATATGTTAAATATACATATATAATAATTTAAAATAAATTTAAATATGTGTAACATACGATATGTTGGCCATCGTCATCGTGGTCGGGAATGTTTTCCTTGTTGGCCGCCTTTTTCGAGCGAATAAATTTCGAGAATTTCGCGAAAACGCTCTCCTTGTCCCTGGCCATCGGCGCCATTTGTGAGCTAGCTGAAGCTTAAAATTAATTTAAGTAAATAAAATAAATTTAAATAATTTAAAATGAATTTAAATACAATAACACAAAAAATACTGTAGTTGCTACTGTAAAAATTCAAAAAAAAACAAAATAAATCAACATAATAATAAATAAATAATTACTAAAAATTGCATTCAAATTTTTGAGTATTTATGCGAAAAATTTGATTTGATCAATTTTTTGATCAAAAATCATAGGAAAAAAGTCTAAAGAAATTATTTTTGAGCCTTTTCAGAAAAAAAAAACTTTTCAGAAGAATTGATTTGATTTTTTCATAAAAAGAAATTTTTGAATTATTTAAAAAATAAAAATTTATTTCATTCGACTACTGTAGTGTTTCTATGTATCGCATTTGTCTACTGCACTTCATGTGTATTGTATTCGCCTACAAACTGTAGTTTCTATTGTATTAGACTAAATCGTCTCACTATCTGTAGAATGACGCCAATAATTTTGTACCAAAAATTCAAATAAAATTCAAAAGCATTTCGGCTTCAAATTGCCTGTAAATAATTTCAAATAAACGAACACAAATAAAAAAAATTTTGAAGTTCACCGAATAAACATTACATATTTAAATAAATATTTGAAATTTTTTCGGCCCTTTTGATTCCATGCGAAAAATTGCCTGGGAAAGGCTAAACTTTATCTTATAAAACTTTTCTTTCTTTATTAAAAATAACAATTCTTTCTGTCACCTTGTAAAAAATACCTTGTAACAAATAAAAAAATCGTTAATTTGAATTGAGGAAAAAGGAAAATAAAGAAGAAAAGAGAGAGAACGATAGTGATATAGTGACAAGAAAATGAGAGAGAGAGAGAGAGAGAGAGAGAGAGAATGAGAAGAGAGAACGATAAAAAGAAAGAAATAGAGAGAGAAAGACAGCGAGAAAGTGAGAAAATAAAAGAGACAGAAAGACAGATACACAGAAAAAATACAGAGAAAGGAAGGAGGAGTAGAGGAAATGAAAAAAGGTTAAAGATAGAACAAAATAAAAAATAAAACAAAGAGGTAAGAAAAATAAACAGGCAGAGAAACAGATGGATAGAATCGCAGACAGACAGACAGAGAAAAGTCGAGCCTTTTAGCCTTGAGCCCAAAACTTTCTCTCTCACTCACACACAACAAACCGACAACAACAAATAACAAAAACATCCTCCAAAACAACAAAAAAATTAACGACAACAACAAGAATTGAGTGGACGGCCCACAACAAAAAATAGCGGAAAAATCGGCTTTTGTTTGTGAGTTGCGTAGTGTTCTTTCCTTTCTGCCCTCCTTTCTCCTCTTCTTTCCTTTCCTTTCTGCCCTCCTTACCTTTCTCCTCCTTTCTTAGCAAATTTTGAATAAAAATTTTCTTTTTGATTTCGCCGCGCCAAATCAAACACACACACACAAAAATATATTCGCCAAAATACATCAAATGCATAACATACATACACACAACACACACACATCGAACGCCGCCGTCCCCCCTCCTTCCCCATTCACTAATTTGCCCTAGCTTTGTGTCTCGTTTTCTGTGCTTTCCTCCGTTCACACGATAGCTTGCTGACATAAATAGAAAAAATGATATAATTATAAGGAAATATTTTCAAATGTTCCTCCTACCATCGATAAAATCGGAAATTAAATCTAACCTTTTTGAAACTTAGACTTCGCTGAAAGTGCATAAAATCCACCAAAAATTCAGTTTTGAAGAATTTTATTCGTTTTTCAATGAAAAAAAAATGAAATTGTGCCGACAAAAAAGGAAATTGGGTGAGGGGCATTTGAGGTGGTTGCACTGGGAGGAAGGGGAGAGAATGGAGA
>SAUE01002966.1:165881-177660 GCA_009724625.1 Deladenus siricidicola | reverse complement strand
TAAGTCGATAATGAATTTTTTAAATCGAAAAGTTGTCCAAATTTTTTAATTCGTCTTAAAAAATTCTCATTTCAACTAATATTTTCACAAATATGTCTGAGTTTGTCAATCCAAAATTTAACCAACAAAAAGTTTTCAGTTAAAGACGTTAAAAATGTTGAGTTTTTTCTCTCAAAAAATTACTTATGGATGAGGTTGAATTGAACAAAAATCTTCAAAATTAAAAAAAAATTCGAAAAAATTTGGAAAAATCGAAAATTTCTCACCCTTGCCTCATGGTAATATGGGGATAAGGGACAAATAAAGCAAAATTTATCGGTGTAAGCCACGCCCCCACTCCCTCTCTCATTACTGTAAGAAGAAATTTGTCGTGGGGTGTGGTGGAGGAAGAGAGAATCAATCTACAGTAGTACTCACACATTTACGCGTGTTATTGGTATGAAACGAAATAAAAAGTTAACTATAACACTCACTCCCTGTTCGACTTGGCCGCCGGCGGCCGAACGACGCGTCGAGTCGCGCGCTGCTCGCGGTCGCCGCTCTCCATAAATTCTGGGCCATCATTATGTCGAGAATTTGTTGGAAATCTTTCCGGAAATCTAACACATTTCCAACGGATGCGCCAGCGAATTCCCGATGAATAGTGAAGAGTAAAAGTTCTTGAAAGTTGTGGTCTTCTTCAGTTTGGTTTTCCATTTCTTTTCTCTAAGTGGAATTTGGAAATTGTGGAAATTGTTTAAAGTAATAAATGGCCCCGGGGTACGGGGGCATTTCCGTCGAGGAGGGNGGGGGGGGTAAAAAAGCATGCGTGAGAAAAACCAATTTTGAAAAAGGGAGGCAAAGGGCCATTTTTCGGGAACAAAAAGAGCTAGCTTGCCCTAGTGGGGTGGGGGGGGGGCGAAAATGGCGTGCCTAGCGAGGGAGGCAAAGGGGCATTTTCTCAGGGAGAAGGAGTTAGTTGGCATTCTCTGGTGGGAGGGGGCATGGAGTATGTCGTTGTGGGAGGAGGGTGCCCGGGAGGGTCGACGAGTGAGAGAATGGGGCTGGGGTAGGCATGCCCTGAAAAATTTTTGAGATTTTTTTTAAATCAGAGGTAAAAATGAAAATTTTGGATTCGCAAAACTTCGTGTAATTTTTTCTGCCTACCACCCTCTAGATTTTTGGTCAAAATACGCAAATGAATAAGCACAAAATGCTAAAATTTTATTCCATAATAATTTCAAAACGTTATGGTTTTGAACAATAAAATTTTAAAATTTTAGTTTTCTTTTGTTTTGTTTTTGCTTTGTTCTGGGTCGGTAGAGAGCGATATTTGCCACGGGCACTTATTTAAACACATTTTTTCTCTCTCCAATTTATTGCGTAAAAATTTTAGAATCGTTATGAAAAAAATTGAGAAATTATCCTCATGCCTTTTGTGTGGACTTTATTGGATTGTTGTGGAAGAAAACAGCAACAACAATTTCTATGTACATATCAAAGCGAAACGCGAGGACAAGAGAGATAGTGAGATAGTTAGTGAGATCGAGAGAGAGAATGAGAGAAAGAGTGCGAGAGAGAGGGTGAGAGAAAGAGTACGCGAGAGAGAGAGGGACTTTCACCCACAAAAATCATTTTTGTGGGGCGGAAGAGAATTGGGAAACGCTAACGATATCGACGACGCTGATGATGATGAGGCGTGACGGCGAGCTGAGCCATCTAGCCCGCCTGAGCCATCTAGTTTTCAAGTCAATTCTCTAATCACTTTTTGAAAAATCAATTTTTGAAAAAAAAAGTTCAAAACGAAGGCGGTTCTCATCTTGGACTTTTTTCAACCAGCTTAATTAATTCCAATTTTTAAAATGGAATTAATTAAAAATGAATTAAAGAAAAAAAAATTGATAAATTTTATATGTTTAGTTAGTTTACATGAGGTTAGAAACGGCGGATAAAATTTCCTAATCCAACGAACACGACGATTTTAAAATGGAAAAGTTCAAGCTGAGAACTGGCTCCATTTTGAATTTGAACTTTTTTCAAGTTCAAATTCATATTTTATTTCCTTTTTTAATTTTAATTAATCGTTTTTGCAAAATTATTAAATAATTTGTTTTAATCGTTTTTACAAAATTATTAAATAATTTATTTATAAAAAATTAATTGAAATTTGATAAAAAAATTTGTGGAATTAATTATCGATCAAACATTATCGAAAAACCTCTTTTTTGTTTTGAAAATTTCACAAATTCTTCATTTGAAAGCTTTAATTCCCCTCTTAAACTAATTCTTAAACTAATTCTTAAATTAATTCTTAAATTAATTCTTCTCAGACAAAAATAAAACTTTTATTTTTGTAAAAAATAAGAAAATTTAAGCTTTCTTCCGGGAATTTGATGCTATTTTTATTCAAAAATTTATTTCCGTACTTTAAATATCAAAAAAATTTTCCTTCTTTCGCTAAAATAAATGTCAATCCAGTGTTGGGTCGTCACGAATTTGTCCGCCTGCAGCTCCGCCCCCGCCTCCGGCTCCGCCCCTATCTCCGGCTCCGCCTTCGGCTCCTCCGCTCCCGTCTCCGGCTCCACCTTCGACTTTTTTTCAACAGACCGCCTTCGCCCGCGGCAACGCCTCTCGTAGTTTTTCAAGAAATTGCCTTAGCCCCGGCGGCGTCTCCGCTGAGAGGCGCTTCATTAATTTTGCAAGAAATTGCCTTCACATCCCATAAATTTTCAAAAGACCACCTCCACCTCCGGCGGTGCCTCCCACAATTTTTCAAAAGCTATGCGTGTGTGTGGCGCAGTGATCGCTCGTGCCGCAATATGCTCATAAATATCCTCGACGATAGTCGAGGATTAGCATTGTGAACTTTTCAAATACACACCAAAAAAACAAGTTATCCTTATATAAAGTAATTACATGCATCCTTTATTGCTTTTTTGGGATTTAAATAATTCTCCGGGATTATTACCGTACCGCAACATTTGACATTCAATGTTCGAAAATTTTTCAAATTTATATAATTTCCCTCTCCTCTCTCTCTCTCGCTCTCTATCTCTCTATCTATCTATATATGTATATGCGAGAGAGAGAGAGAGAGATAATATGTATATGTACATATATTTACATGCATATATGTGTATATACGTACATTTGGTGGGCGTGACGGCGAAAAAAGAAGGGGAAAAAAGCAATTTCCTGTGTTTATTATTATTTTTATTATTACAAAAAAATAATTTGACGCTTTTGGATTTTTTTCACATTTTTTGGGAATTAAAATTAAAAAATTAATCTCCGAGGGTGGTGAAGAAGGAACGCGAGAGCGGAAGAGAGAGATAGAGAAAGAGAGAGCATGAAAATGGATTGAGTGACAGACGACCAAGAAGATAGGTGAAAGCGCAAAAGAGCGCAAAAGAAATGAGAGAGTGAGAGACAAACAGATACGAAAAGATGTGAAATTTAAATTGAAACAATTTTTCATTTCATTTTTTTATTTTTTTGAGGATTGAATTCTCATTTTAGTTTAGTAAATTTTAATAAATATTTTAATTTTTTTAATATTTTTTTTCCTCCCAAAAACATTTTCCTCTAAAAAAATTTTTTAAGAGCAAAGAAAGAGGGGCGAAGAAAAGAGAACAAATGGAAAGAAAGCTAAGAAAGCGTAAAAAAAAAAAAAGAGAGCAGAGAAAAAGAAAGCAGAGAACGAGAGCGGAAAGGAGAGGGGGAAAGAGCAGAGAACGAGAGAAGAGTGAACGAGAGCAGATAAAGGGAGCAGAGTGGAAGAGAGAAGAGAACGAGAGAAGAGTAAAACAGGGCAAGGGGAATGAAAGCAAAAATTTTGTGCAAAAAAGGAGCAAAAGTGCCAATCCTTAAACCTAAACAGATTTTTTGCTTCCGATTCACTTTTAAAAAATCGCAAAAAATCTTTTAAAGGGAAAAGGGCAGATAATACAGTAAGTAACAAGTTTAGTTTCAACTCGCTAACAACGGTAGCCGTGTTATATTCACTTTTATCTACATATTTATATGGAAAAAATTCAAATTTTGAATTTGCGCCAAAAGCAGTTACGGTATCACACAACTGAAACAACAACAACATACAGTAATTTGCCGAAAATGCGTACTATTGGCGGTACTGTAGTCTATGCTAAACGCGATACTGACTGTAGCAGCGGTGGCAGCCGCAGCAATTACTCAGCTATTTCATCTGCTCAGCAGCTGTTTAATGTTGAAGTACCATTTGATGTTATAGCTGCTATTCAGAGAATTATAAAATCCACGACAACAGCAACAACAACTTCTTCAACAACAGCAGCAACCGCAGCTGTATCAGCAAAAACTGCAACAGCAGCAGCTGTAGCAGAAAAAACAACAACAGTAACAGCAACAATAGAAGCTGTATCGACCACAACAGCAGCAACAGAAACTACAAGAACAGCAGCAGCAACTATAATAGCTGCGCACAGCAGATACGCATCGCGGCTTCTGCTGCGGCTGCTGCCACTACTCTACCTGTTGTGCTGCTACAGCGGATCAACGAATGCGCTCAAATGCTACGAAACAACAGAAGTAGATAATTTTATTTGATTCTAAAAAAAGTTCTTGAGGCTCGGCCAATTCTGAAAGAAGCCTCACTTTTTTTAATATAAAACTAAATATTTAAAAAATTATATTAAAAAAATTTTATTAAAAAAAGTTTTTCCGCGAAATTTATTAAATTTTTTCAAAATAAATTTTTCGTAGTTCAGTGGTAGAGGAATAGGTCTGTGTTACTGGTGGTAGCAGGTTCAATTCCTGCCGGGAACCATACGTTCTCTGCTTTCCCTGTCGATTGTTTTCTATCTCTATGCAATTCAACTACGAGTATTTTTTTGAAAAAATTAACTCAACTATTTTGGTGGTTAAAATTTGGGTTGATAAAATTGAAAAAAAAATATTAATCGAAATCGAATGTTTTTGGAAACGAATTGAAAAAATTGTGTAAATTTTTTGATTTTCAAAAAAATTTTTTTTTTATTTCGATTTTCAAAATCTCAAAATTCTTTTCGACTCATTACTGATGTATATAATACAAACACACACGGACACACACTTACATACAAATGCGCAAATATACACCACCACATTGACACACTGTGTTTAAACACACACACACACATACATCTGCATCCACAAACACATAGCCGTACACCAAAAACTACCGTACTTCTCGTTCGTGATTTTTTGTTCAGCCCTGAGAGTACATAATCGTAAATGTATGTAAAAAATTAAAAAATTAAAAGAATGAACAATTAAAAATTCCTTCAGGGCGATTTGCAATTGGTGGAGAGCGCGCAGTTCGCCTACTGCGTGCTCGTGCCGCCGGTGGTGCGCGCCGGTGTTCGCGTCGTGAACAGCAGCCGCTTCGGGCTGGCGCCCGAGAACGAGGCCGTCCACAAGTACGATCGATTGTTTCGCGCCGCCGGCGAAAACTATCAGATTTTGGCGGCGTGCATTTTTGAGGTGAGATCAGATGAGGATGATATCATATCATTTGAGAATGATATCATATCATTAGAAAAATACATCATATCATTTGAGAATGATATCATATCATTAAAAGAATATATTGTAGCCTATCATTTGAGGATGATATCACATCATCTAAAGATGATATCATCTTGTGGTATTTTTGAGCTGAATCAGATGAAGATGATGATATTAAATCATCTGATAATTTCAATTAATATTATATGCTGATATCATACCCTTAAATTGATATCATATGTATACATACTGATATCACTCAATACAAATTTAGCGCTTTCAATTCTCGACTGGCGTCGGTGACGCGTATCGTGAGCACATGTTTCGCTGTCTGTGCAATTTTGATTTTTGTAACCACGAAACGACTTTTGACGAATATCTCAACTACCTGAAACAATCCCGCCCACACACAGCTAGCAGCGACGACGCCGACAGCAGTAGCAGCAGCAACGCCGACAGCAGCGAAAATGGCGGCAGCGACAGCGTGAACAACAACAGCAGAAACAACAGTAATAGCCACAGCGATAGAGGTGGTGAAAATAGCATTCACAGCTACGGCAATCCAGAAAGCATCCACAGCGGCGGCGGCAACAGAAACAGAAACAGCAATGCTAGCAGCGGTAAGAGCAGCGCTGCCACTAACAGCTACACTTATATGAACGACAACAACGACAGTAAAAGCAGCAGTGGCGGTAGCAGTAGCGACAGCTACAGCTATATTAGTGTAAACCTTGATGGTAATAGCAGCGAAGAAAATGGCAACAGCTACATCCACAACAACAACAAAGACCACAGTAATGGACAAAACATCCAAAGTCACAGTAATAAGCATTTGATGAGCTATTATGAGCCAATAAAGGAGTCCTATTATCAGATACCAAAGCACGAATTACCGTATCAGCTGCTACCGTACCATCCACTAACCCATCAGCCACTAGCGTATGCGCACACAAATATTCATCCACAAAACCATCAACTCCATCAATCTTTACCGTATCCGCCACAGCAGCAACAGCAACCGCCGCCAACAAATAATCTACTAGTACAGTATCGGCCGCCACCGTACCATCCACTCGTAGAAAAGCCACTGCCGCTCGAGACACTACCGGCGGACGACGCTATACACCAAAATCACCGAAATCAGCCGACAAAGCAGGCGCAGTTAGTCTACCTACTGGCGGCGAGCGCCGCCAATCTACCGTATTCACACAGCGCCCAAAATAATAAAATGCTCATAAAATACGATTTGCTAGTCTAATCTCTGTGGTAGGAATGGTATGGTAGGTAATAATTTCATTATGATATTTATAATTTTATTTCTTGTTTACAGTAGGTAAACATACATATACCGAGCTATAGGGGTTGCCGAGCTATGATTCGAATGCTTATCATTATTTTATTTTATTTTTTGTAATTACCAATTTTAATAGTTAATTTTAGACATATTGAATACAATTTGAAGAACTTCTACATGCATGTGTGTATTTATAATTATAATTAATTTGTATTCTACAATGTATTGTGTGTGTACTGTAACATTTTTGTAATATGTATTTCTACAATTATTAAATCATTCTCGAAAATGCAATTGTCAGATCTCGAATAAGTCTCCTCGATTGTTTCAAAAACATTTCTTATAATGGTTGCCAAAAGCAAAACTATTTTCGCAATTATAATTTAATTAATTTAATTAAATAAAAATTTGAAATATATGCGTGGCTTAATGGTTAAGCTGTCTGCGAGTGAGCTTCTGTTTAAGTTCGAGTTCAGCTCACCGCTTTTCTTTTTATCATTTTCTTTTCTCTAGTCTTCGAGGTAAATTTATTGTATTTTTTTTTAAATTTTGCATTTACTACAAAATTTGCATATATATGTACATCTTGTATTTGCATATATTTATTTTTTATCCACTTATTAGACTTTTCTATTTCCTTCATTTTCTCTATTTCTCTCTCGCTCGCTTTCTTTAGTTCTCTCTCTCTCTCTCGTTCTCTCTCTCTCTCTCTCTTTCTATTTCCCTATCTCCATCTATGTATTTTATTTTACTTTCTATTTGAATTTTTAATATGAATGCAAAAAAATATTAATTTTTAGAATTAAAAACAATTTTTTATATATTTATCTCATAAAATGTATAAAAATAAATCATAAAAATATGTAAATTAAAGCGGAGCTCAATTATGTTTTTACGTCGTCAACAATTTTACGAACTCAATTTTTCATTTTTAACAATTTCCACTTTTTTATGACGCAATTTGAAAATGCAAAAATTAAAATGGCACAAAAAAATTTCGAAATAAAAAATTATTGAAAAAAATTAATACGATTAAAAAATTAATTAAAAGTTTTTCTTTCGTAATAAAAAAATCTGCATATTTTACATAATATTAAAATAGCTATAGCAAATTGTTGTAATTGCGCTTACCCTAAACTATTTGCCAATCTTATGAATGTAAATTTATTTGCAGCCTACACTTGTTGTGGATAGTTAATTGTTGTAGCCAACCAAACCAAACCAATGTGGCATAACCAAGATTCAATAAGATTCAAGACTGTAGCGAATGTCGTCGAATGACGACGCACCTCGACCTCACCTCCATCGTCAATTGCTCGTTGGTGATGGCGTTGTAGACGGGTTGTGGTCGGGCGGTCGGCTCGACGCGTCGTGGCGCAATTGTCAAATGAAAAGGAGCGGCGATAGTGGCGCGCAGAAACTTCTAAATCGAACATATCTGAGCATGCTATACTATCTTATATAACTATGACATATCACGTCGTCCGGTACGGTATTATACCGTATCCCAACGCTTGTAATACTATTTTATATAAATAATATATGTACAATATCGCTGGGTGTTGTACTGTATCCCAAATCTCACTAAACTATTTTACAATATTCCAATGTATAGTACGGTACTATGCCGTGTCCTAAAGATCGGTACGGTATTGTACAATATCCCCGTAATAAGAAGTTGTCGTCAAACCTCTCCAGTTCCACCCCCCCCCCATCTATTCCAACTCGATTTTTACATATGTATACGATACATATTGTATCCTATATACGAAACATATTACATGTATCGTACCTACCATGTTGTCAGATTGTAGATGGTTATTTTTGGAAGGCAATGCGGAGGCATTCGTATGGATTCCGCGACGCTTTTAAGATAGCGGCAAACGCGCGCGACATTTTTGGCAATAAATTTGCGCATTAAAAACGCAAAAATTTCGGTGAAAATTTCCGGTAACAACATCCAACTGTATGTGTACATATGTAGTTCATTGTTAGTAGGTATTACATACATATACATATATGTATGATATACTTAATTTTGGAATTAAAAGAGAAGAAGAGAATGTTATACAGAAAAGTCAAACAGAACCAAATTCTAAATTTAAAAAAATTTAATTGAAAAAATATTTAAGTTTAATTTTTTAAATTGATTTTTCTTCGTTTCTTTTTCTTTTTCGTTCTTGAATTGACTATATTTTGGAAAATACATATACATATGTATGTATATAAAAATAAATGTTTTTATACATAACAAATTTTTCGAACGAAATCACCTTTCCACATTTGCATGTAGGAAGATATACCACAAGGTTCGTACCACAAGGTTGGACAGAAGTAAAAAATTGAATTTTTGAAAAATTATGAATTCCGAATTCCGGCCATTTTTTAGCATTGGAATTCCTTATTCCGGATTTGAAATTTTTACTTACGCCCGACCCTGATGTAAATATATACAAGCCCTTTCGCGAATGGTATGTTATTGTGAGATGAAAATAGAAAATTTTTGTGAATTTAGAGGAATATGCGTGTGTGCTTAGTGATAGAGCTTCGGCCGCTGAATTTGCGTGTGCCAGCTGGTTCGAATCCGGCGGGGGACTGACAGCTTTTACATATATGTTTTTTTTATTTATTAATTTTTTGTTTTTTGGTTGGAGAAGTTTATTAAAAAATTTTTTTTTATTTTCAATTCTTTTTCTTTCAATTTCGCTTTTTTCATAAATTCATTTTTCAGTGTTTACATTTTATTTTTTATTTCGTTTCATCGCTCTTTTGAATTTGCGCCTCAAACGCCAGAAAAGTTATATTTAAATTATCCATTACTTTCGGCCGGTTGCTTCGATATTTCGTTCATTTTTTACAATTTTGTGAAATTTAATAAAATTTTCGACGAAAATGGCGCCATCATCGCATCAAAAGGGCAAATTTCACGTGCCAAAAAGGTAACTATACAAAAAAATGGTGAAAATTTGCGCAAATTTGCATCTGATACAGTAATTTATGATACACTTACGACGCGTAAAAAAGGATATCGTATAGCTGTTAAAAAAAGCAATTTCAGTTGGCTGAAGTACTCGGCGATTGGCGACGTGGTGGAATCATCGCGCTTCCTTCCCTTCAAGACGCCAATTTCGCGCGAAAATTTTTGCGCCAGACGCGCCACCGCCGCCGACGACGCGCAAGAGTTCACGGTGGAAAACCTGATTTCTGAGGTATTATTTTTGAATTTTTTTATAACCACTTTTTTCGCCATTTTTTATTTCAAATTTTTGTATATTTTACAATCATTTTTTATTTATTTTTTATGTAAATTTTCTTATAATTTTTTTCATTCTTTTTTAATTTTTTTGGTTGGTAGGTTGAGTCGAGGGGCCTGCGGCTGGGCATGGTGGTGAACTTGTGCAGCAGTTCCGCCTTCTACGACGTCGACGCGTTGGCGCGCCGCGGCGTCGGCTACGCACGAATTCGCTGCCGGATGAGCGAGCTGGAAGCGAACGCCGACGTGTTTCGGCGCGTCGCCAAGCGCTTTTTCGAGGAGAATGCGGACGGTTGGCCGGAAATTTTATAAAAGAAAAATTGCCTGAAAAAATGATTCTTTATAGTTGTGTTTCAAAAAAAAATGTTCAACCTTTTCTTTTTTTAAAGTTTTTCCAAAAAACATTTTTCTTTTTTTTTCTATATCAAATTTGTCAATACACTTCTTTTTTTCATGGAGGAGTAAAGTTAAAATTTTTTGATGCGCTAAAAATTCACTCAAATCAAAGGCAATTCGAAGAAGGCAAATCTCGATTTAGAAAATACCGTAATATGTGTCTTAGAATAAAATCATAACCAACTTTCTTTTTTCCAGCAAATACCGTAATCGGCGTCCACTGCCTACACGGCTTGAATCGCACAGGCTATATGGTATGCGCGTATTTGGTGCGCGAGATGGGTGACGCGCCCGCGGACGCGGCGCGCAAGTTCGAAACGGCGCGCGGCCATCCCATCGAGAGCACACGGCAAATGATTATGGCGCTAAGGCCACCGTAACTCAAATCACAGATACTATAAGCTTAGGTTGTAAGCATAGCGTAATCTAGTCATAGCGTAACCAGCGTAATCTTCATACATATTAAGACCATGCGCTACGGTACTTTGCAAAGCCACCGTACCACCATCTCGCTGAGTTACCGTACTCCCAAAAAGCTGCTACCGTCACTCAATGGCCAACATAAAGCAAATTCTCACCGTAATTGGGAATTATCATTGTGTGATTCCGATACTACCGTATCTATTGTACATATTTATTTTTTTGAATAATTTGTATTTGTCACTTTCTATTTGCTTTCGTCACACATAATACCACGTTTGATAGGGATAAATTACTGTTTGTTACTGTATATACTAAGGGTGGCTCGCGGGCCGTGCTCAGGAATGAGCAGGCCGGGTCGGCCCGGTTGGGCCCGGAAATTTTTTTGACATACAAAATAATTTTGATAACTTGTATGTGATTGAAAAACTTATTTAAAATTTGGGTTTTTTAAAGATTAATGACATGATTAAATAATTTTTACTTTTTTAATCGAATGGCAATTTTGATTTTATTTTTCAATACATATATTATTTGGTTTTTTAACTTTAAATGCACAATGAAATAATATAATATTTGTCCGTGTATATAAATTAGTAAAAAATTTAAAAATTGTGAAAGCTATCATCAAGAATCTTTTTTACCATCAAATTTTTTTAAATTTTTGTCATCGCACAATTAAAATAATGTAATTTGAATATGTTTTCGTGAAAAAGCAATAACATTAATAAACTGAATTCTGAGGAATTCCACCACCTATGCAAAGAAGAATTTTAAATAAAAACGAAAAAAATGAAACTCTCCTCCAATAGGGTGCCCGATGCACTTGCACCGGCCTCCTTTTGAGGGGGGACCGGGCCAGACTCGACCGTCTTATGGCCGGCCGGTTACGAATCCGACCGTTTAGGCTGACC
>SAUE01002966.1:150081-160157 GCA_009724625.1 Deladenus siricidicola | reverse complement strand
TCGCTATACCCCACCTTCAATTGCACTTGTTCAGAATTATGTTATAGATGATGCTGTTCAAAGTGAAGAACTACAAAATCAGTAAAAAACATTATTAAATTCGAATTCTGCGTGCCGGAAAACCTAAAAAAATTAATAAAATTTTTTGTGGTCCGATATCATAAAAGAACCATTTTTTGAAAATTCATTTCATTTTTGATAAAAAAAATTCGTTGAAAATTTAATTTTTGACAATTCATTTCAAAACAATTCATTTTTTATCAAAAATGAAATGATTGGGATAATTGGCGAATGTGGGACCATGACCGTTTTGCACATTTCATGTGTCATTCGAAATCGTCAGTCAAATAATGCTTTTTCAAATTGTTATTTGGCGTCATGCCAGTTTAAAAATTAACAAGAAAAGTTTGGAAAAATTGGTGGTGTTTTTTGGAAATCCACAGTTTCCGAATGCGAATTATGTGCATTAGTAGCATTAAGTGCACGCACAATTAAGGTAGGTGCTTGCTGTGTTATCGGTCGCGTCGCCGGGGAAGGAGGGGAATCGTGGAGAAAACTCTCTTGAAAATTCTTCGGTTTTTGCAATTAAAAATTCCTCCTCCCACGAAAAATTCTTACTGACTCCACTGATTTCTATTATACGTTTTACTGAGTTTCAAAACCTTTGCAAAATTACCTAACTTTATCCAATCCCTTTTATGCACATGTGATTTGTTGTGGGAATATTAAAAATTAGAACTTTTAAGAGTTGAAAGAAAATGCAGACGACGGTGGATGAGAACGGTCCTGTTACCCAGTCAGATGAAATTATCGATGTTTTGCGTTCGTGCGGCATTGATCTAGTTCACAATCGATTCTTGATTATGCAGGTAATGTAATTTGGATATTTGCGTTGCAGCCTCTCCCCTCAAGCTTTTTTCTTTTGGTCTAAATTTTTGGGGTCACTGCACTTTACCCACCCCCTTCCCAGAATTACTTTTTGATGTTTTCCTGTGTAATTTGATACGTTAATCGCGAAGTCAATATTCATTCCAAAAGAGCCCCAATCGAGTATGTGTTTTGAACAATTTTTTCGAAAATTATACCTTGGTTCCATCTGTTCGACATTTTCACACCCGATTTGGATACTTTTGGAATTACCATCAGAATTGAATTTTGGATTTGTGACCAGCGCGTATTAAATTACATAGGAAAACGTCAAAAAATTTTTGAAATTTTGGAGGGGCGGATGCTAACGTGCAGTTTGCCCTAATTTTTTGAAATTCCGTCTTGAAAGTATTGCCTAATAGCCGACGGGTAATTTGGTTCACTGATTCCAAATGTGAAAGAATGTTTGACTCTTTTTTGTTGTTTTTTGTTTAATTATATGGCTTTCGAAGTTCAAATTAGCTGTCTTTTTTTCTTGATATAATTTTTTATTTTCCGTCAATCTATGTAGAAGCTATGAAGATTTCTTTGCGTGATCGAGAAATAGATACATTCTGTGAAGGCATTTACGGCATGACCAGAATCTTAGGAAATAGATTATCTACCGGGCACCAAACGTAAACCCCCATCTTTCACTCTAAGGTTGAGTTGAATGACACTCTTCTCAGCTTTAGAAAATATGATGTACGACGAAGTGTGAGGAATTACAAGCAAGACCAATGTATAATTTCTGAAATAAAAAATTTCTTTTATTGCAAAATAAGGCAGAAACGCATTCCTAGCGCGGCAGCAATGCGTCGAGCGTTAAAAATTCTTTCAGTCAAGAAATCAGCTCACCACATATTTTGAGTCTAAGAAGAGTTTTGGAGCAAAAAATATAAAAAATTGTGCTGCGGCCCCTTCCTAATTTGTGGCGATTTAAAAATCGGTATACATGATTTTCATGGTTTAGCTAATTGACTTATTTTTTGGTGCATTTTCGATTGGTATATGTGGGGAATGTTGTGCAAAAGGCTTATTCTGCAGTTTTGTCGCAAAATTTTCTATGAAAACAAAAATGAAGCCAATTTTCAGGGATCAACCAAAATCTCTCGATACCTTCCGAGATCGCGTCAAGTGATCGCGGCGCCCCTTAGCGCGCCCCTAGCGCGGCAGCAACGCGTCGAGCGTCAAAAATTCTTTCAGTCAGCTCACCAAGTTATCTAGGCAAAGTTTTCAGTGCGAAATTCGTAAAAAAAAATCTTGGGAAAAATTTATATAAATAAATGTAAATTGTGTAAAAGTGAATATTACAAAATATATTTGCAGAAATTATTTCAAAATAGCTTATTACTAATAGTTGTATTTTAAGGGTATCTTTTTGTAGGAGAAGCCGGTTCGCGCCGCTGGGCCGTTCACGGAGGAGGAAAAAGAGCAGATTATTCGTCAGCTGATTCCATTTCACTTCCATCCCAGGCAGCGGCTTTGGAATTTGGTGTTTCAGACGCTTTCGATTTACAGCCAAAACTCTGTTCCCAATTTTCTGAATATCGTCATCGAGATGGCCGCAAAGGGTGAAGTGAGGTATGGCTATTGGAATTTCCATTTTTCACGCGTATTTTTAGTGAAATATTTCAGTAAAAGAAATAAATTTCATGATTTGTCAAAAACAAAGTCATACTCGTAGCCAGAAAGAAATTTTAGAAGACGGATCTCGAATTTTTAAAACCTGAAAATGACTGTTTCTTATCGTGAAATGTAATCAATTTCACGAATGAAGTTAAAATGAATGAATTTAAGAGTGTTGTGATACAACCAAGAATTCTGAAGGTTGGTGTATTTTCACAAATTTGACTACTTTTAGTTTTGGAACGATGAACTACTGTTTGTCGTCGGCTACAATTTCAAAACACATCGATTCGGCCGAATTTGTCGTTCATACGTTGCTGCTCGGTCCGCTCAAAGGCTCTGTGGTGGAGGCGTTCACGGCGAATCGCGACGAGGAATTTCGCGCAAAAGTCAAACAACTTCTACTGGAGGTATTTTTTCGAATTTTAAGTCTTTTTTGTGGTTTTGAAAATATGAAAAATTATCTGAAAAAGGCAAAACATTTGAAAAATTTAATGTTTAGGCAGAAAAATGGGCAAAAAGTATGCCGGTGTTCGTGGAGGCGGTTACGAAATATGCGCATACGACGTGCTCGAATCGAAATGTGCCGTCATTCGCTCACTACATGTCGAACGTCTATCATTTGATGCGCGAGCTTCGTCGTGGTTGGTGATTTCAAATTTTTTGAAAAAATTATTTCAATGTGAATTGGGCGCAGTAAGTATAACGCGCCGCCATTCTCCGCGAGATCGGACGGTTTTTTTTGCCGAATTGGCATTCGAAAACGGTTTACTTGTTTTTTAAGTTGTTAATGACTTTTGAAGGTTGTTGAAACTTTTTGTCATTGGTTAAATTTATTGTTTTTAAGATTTATAATATTATTATTTTTCTCTTAAGCATTTTATTTTGATTTGACATGGTTTTACTGTGAGTGTTTTAAGACCAACCGCTGGACGAGCTGATTCCGTGGGGTTGGGCGCATCACGCGGTGAAGCGCGCCGCACGCCGCTACTACACCGAGAAGACGTGGCGCACCGAGCATATCGACGACCTCTTTCACACGATTGTCGTCCAGCGTCCGCAAATGAAGCCGACAATTGTGAGAATGGTGCGCAACATCTACAACGACGAGGAGATGGCGAAGAAGGTCACGCACTTCAATCATCATCAGTCGCGCACCAAAATGTCAAGGTATTTCGCGAATCTTTTGAATGCGTATGGGTTTGTGTGCTTTAGGAAATTTTTTTAATATTATAAATTAGTGCACAAATTTTGAATTTTTGGATATTATTAACATTTAAATTTGTTTATAGTATTATTTTTGTGTTGTGACTTTTTTGGTTTTATGAAAAAATTGAATTTTTCAGCAAATTTGAAAAAGTCGATCTATATGCGGATTTGCCGGGTCTCGTCTCGATTCCGCGACACGCTCATGTCTACATTGTGGACACCGTTCAGAAGTTGGTCTTCATCGAGTCAGAACTGACAAAGTGTGAGGCCAGCGACTTTCCGGTGATCGGACTTGACTCGGAGTGGAGCCCGTACGTATCGCAGAGCAAGTAAGTATATATTTATATTCTAATATATTTTTTTATTTTTACACATTTTTATGCGCTATATTTTATTTTTTATACTTTTTAGAATACTACTTTAGGGGTTAAAATTTGGTGACTTTTATGATTTTTTACATTGTGTGAAGGAAACATTTTTAGAGCGTCCGTTCTTCAAATAGCTTTTGAGAAGGATGTTTATCTCATTGATTTGGATGGACTTCGCAAGCAGAAGCGCCTTGCCGCTTTTTTGGAGCGACTTTTCCTCACCGAAAAAGCTCTGAAAATCGGTTGGTTAAAGGTTATTTTTTAGTGTAAAATTGTATTCAATATTTTTAAGGTTTTCAATTCGGCGAGGATTTGATTCAATTGCGTGAGTGCGTGAAAGGATGCTTGGCTCTCTACAGTCCGGAAAATCTTATTTGCATGGGAAAACTAGTGGCGGAGGTTTAATTTTTATTTTCCAAATATATTGTTCATGATTAGTAAGAGAAAAATAGGAGTAATGTCCACGGCAAGGGAGATGAAAATTTGAACCATCGGGCTAAAAATTATTCCTCGTCCAGAGGTATTGTCTATGATATTTTCGTCAAAAAATTTGTTCAAAATTGCAGTTGCTAACGAAAAGTCAAGCCCTCGATTTTGACGCTTCTGAATTCTTCACTTCGCTTCCCGACGAAAATTGTGGCGCAATGGTCGTGGACGATGCGACGGCCGAGGAGGCGGATGTGAATGTTTCAGCCGAAATCACTTTGGACAATGAAGACGGTGCCGCAAACAAGAACGAAGACGGTATTTTTTAATTTAAATTTTATTTGAGTATTATCTGTTGATTTTTTTCTGAATTAAAATACAATTTTTGAGCTCTAACTAATTTGTGATGTCGGGGCTCATTTTTAAGGTGATTTAAAATGTACACGATTAAAATATGTTTGTAATTTATGAATTTTCAGATTCTGGCGCCGAACACATTCTCGAAGTCTCATCGACCGAAGTGTTGAACAAGGACGAAAGCGGCGGTAAAAATTTTTACTTTGTGGTACCCCCTGTGATTTCTTGGAATTTCCGCCGGAATGTATAACGAATTTGATCAGCGTATGAAATTATGTAGAAAAACATCATTAAAAATAAAGCGAAGCCAAATAAATATTTCAAACAAAAATTTTGAATTATTTGGCGGCCAAACGTCTTGCTTCGAAATTATTGTTATTCAGACTCTGGCGCCGAGAATCTTCTCGTTGGCGAAAGTTCCGCCGACGATTCGGCGCTGGATAATCCCAACGACGATTCCACGACGACGGCGGCCTATTTTACGGGTGGGGACGAATCAGCGACCACGGTCCTCCTGGACGAGTCTGCGGTCACGCTGGCTGACGACGCGGACGACGATGACAAGGAGAACGGCGGCGGCGGAAAGAAGAAGAAAAAGAAGGGAAAAAAGCCGACGTCCGCCGCCGAAAACCGAGCCGAATCCATTCGTAACATGGGTCTGTCCACGCTGTGCCAACATATGCTCGGCAAATCGCTGGATAAGGCGGAGCAGTGCTCGGTGTGGGATCGCCGTCCGTTGCGCGCTAGTCAGGTAGTCTCAATTCTATAGCATCCCTTCAACAACAAAATGCATCTTCTTTTGGTGCCGAAAAATTATTTTTTGGAGTATTGTTCACTTTTTCATGAAGTTGGTTTGGGTTGAAAATAGTTAGGTCCAAAAATAAGTGGAATGCCTTCAGATTCGCTACGCTGCTTTGGACGCTTATTGCATCATCGAGCTCTACAAACGCTGTCAGCAGTGGGCGGAGAAGTTGGGCGTTGACTTGAAGGAGCTGGAGGCCGTCCAGGGCAAAATTAGAGCGAACTTGCCGCTCTTCTGGGACTCTTTCAACACGGCCAACAACGATCAAGCCGCTCACAACAATGTTAATAATAACACCATCAACAGCAATGGTAGTTGTGGTGATGTTAATGGCGTCGCCGTCCGTAATGTTAAGGGCGCCGCCGTCCGTAATGATGCGGCGAAGACGACGCTTCCGAAAGCGACGATACCCTCAAAGCGGAATCGTCGTCATAAATAATATATTTATTTGATATCTGTATTTTTTGGTGGAATGGGAGAGAAGCGGTCAAAAATGATTAGTACAAATGAATTTTTGCAATTAAAAATTGTGAAATGTATATTTATTGAATGCGTGAAATAAAAATGTTCTCTACAAAAACCATTAATTAATTATCAGTGCCATCTACTATTTACCTGAAATAAATTATTTGAAATTTTAGTGGTAGCTTCTGCCTTCGTAATAATAAATTCATTAAATTATGGTTTTGGAAATGTTTATTTTCGCTATTTTATGCGAACCTCAGCCTATTCTACGCGAACCTCAGCCATTTCCCCCTCACGACATTAACTTTTTTATTCAGTTTAGTGTTATCGTAGGAAAACGAAAGGCGCAATTTTAAATAAGTACATGGTTTTCGAAAATAAATTTTAAATAGCGCCGATTTGGCGTGGCGTTGTGTACCGATTTAATGTTTTTTCTCTGCAAAATTTTCCGAATTTCAAATTATTTTTTTCAACTTCATGACTAAAAACTCATTTTTTGTCGGTGCGGAACTGTCGTGAACGGCGTTCACGTTCCTAAAGTTCAAATTTCGGGCATTATTAAAACATTCAAATATTCGCCGAAAGCGAATTCCTTTCAAAACCATTTTTCGTAAGCGCTCAAATTCTTCGAACTTCTCGTCTAATTCAATTTCTCAGTCCGTCTCGAGATCGTGAACGAGCCCTTTCCCAAAGTTGTTCAAGCACTGTGAAGTTGTGAAACCTGTAGCTCAGCGGTCTAGAGCACTCGCCCGGTTAGGGAGGGACGTCGTGTTCGACTCCCACCAGGAGGATCAATCAATAGTGCTTTTTAAGGAGTCAAAGTGAGGTGTAAGTGAACGATCTCTTCATCTTCAATATAAACTTTTTCCTATTCAAGCGCGGCTAAACTTTTCTATTTGGTTAGCCGCCGCGACAGGAACGACGTTATTTCAAATTTTCGAAAAATTCGAAATGACTCAATTCCTTAAACTGGATTCGTTCTTTTGTTATAGAACCAACATTTTTGATGAACATTTCCAACATGTTTTGCCTCGGCGCCAGAGGCAAAATCCATTGCAGAATGTGCGTGGAGATAGGCGGAAGGGGCTTCGCCACGCCGTCGTCCGGCAGCGACGGTGCGACCAGTGATGGCGCTGCGAAGCCTGCCCCGAACCATTACTACGGAGCGCTGGACCAAGAAATTCTGAAATTCAAACAAGAACTGAGATTCAAGCGCAAGTCCGACTTTCAGCACCGTTACCTGCGCCATTCCATCTACAACTTGAGTCGAGGTGAGTATTTTTAAATATTATAGTATCGTACATATTTTGATGGTTAAGGTGAGATTTTTGATGAGATTGCCCCTCTATTTTAGCCGCATTTGTTTCACTGTGCTTTAGCTGTTTGGATGAGTTATAAGGAGTTTTGGGGGTAATTCTTGGTTAAAATTTGCATAGATTAGTCCGAGTGATTATTATAATTATTATTATAAGTCAAACATCTAGTTCAGAAAAAAAACTAAGGAAAACAGCAAAAAAACAATTTTCCGAACAGTCTTAATAATTTTTATTATAATAATCTGACAATCATTTTATCCGTAGTGTCGAAAATCCGATTTTATTAATAATAGGGTGGTTTTTAATATATATTTTTGCATTTTGAGCAAAACTCGACATGGAGCACCGATGGCGAACATTTCAGGGCCCATCCGTCAGTGATGATTCTCAAATTCCTACGACCGTCTCTCTCGAGGTATTCCTTTTAATATTATTAATTTAAATATTAAATGAAGCGATTAAACTTGGTAATCAATAGTTTTTGAATAGAAGTTTTGAATGAATTTTTAATTTAAAGATGATTGAATATTTTAGGTTTTTAGTGACGGTACAACGCATTTGAGTCCATCGGTGTTTATCCGAACACCCACCAGATCCTTTTTGTTCAATTGCCCGGAGGGGTCGCTGCGCTTTCTACCCGAAGACGTCCAAGCAAACGCGCGCGATTTGTTCATTACCCGTGGTAGGCGTGTGTGAAGTGCTTGCTTATTAATTGGTGGCGAAAGTGAATGAATGCATTTGAGTTATTGTCAAGGAGAGGAGTTATTTCCCCCTCCCAAATTTTTTAATTTTTGACGAAAATTCTGTTTTTTCCATGTAAAAATTAAAATTTTGGCAGTTCCATTTTCTATGGAAAATTTTCTTAATTGAATGTTGTATTGATTATTTTCTCTCCCGAATAGTCAATTTTGTTTGCTACTAATACTGTTTCTGCAACAACTATTTGTTGTTGTTTTTGTGACGTTCTCCTTGAATTACAATTTCGAAAATGTTTTTATAGCACGTTGGGAGAACATCGGCGGCATCATCACCCTTCTGCAATGCAAAGCGCGTGACGATGTCCACACCCGCTTACACGGACCGCAGATGATTAAGGAGTATCTGAGGTGTATGAAGGCGTCGGTGGACGCGGACTTTGGGCCCGCGCAATATCCCGCCTGGGTGGAGGAGCGGATCTACGACCGCGGCCACTACGAGGACCCAGCCCTTCGCGTCTCCTATATTCCAATTTTCGAGTCGACTTGCCTTCGCAAACACTTCTCCCCTGAGCACATGGTCGACGTAGCGTTTTTGGTGGAGCTTAACGTTGGTTTTTTTAAACTTTTACATTTTTTGTGATTATAAAAAAGCAGCTCTCGATCATTGAAAGTTTGTAGGCTAGGAAGCGGCATGTGGATAGGGCAAAAATTACCGAGCTCAAAGTTCCTCGTGGCTCCTTCGAAAGTCGGCTGAAGGCCGGCCAGTCGGTTGTCCTGCCCGATGGCCGCACGATACGCCCCGACGACATTTTTACGGCCACGACAACAGCAGATGTGGAAAGACCCACACTTCTAGTCGTGGAGGTGGGATTTGCCGGGAAGTTGGAGAGTATTTTGAAGAACTCCAGGTTGTTGGTGCGAATTTTTATTGTTTTTTAGTTTATATTTTGTAAATATTTTTCAACTGAAGAGTTTTATGAAAACCACTTCTTTTTTTTCTGGGTATGACTTTGATTTTTCGAGGAATTTTTTCCCTAATTTATAGGACTTTCAAAGTGGAGGAAAACGGCAATTGGATTATGTTGTGCACTTTACGCCGGAAGCGATCATGCACACCGAGAAATATTCGGCGTGGATGCAGTCGTTTGGCACCGCTACCACGCACATCGTCGTTAACGGGACGGGCACCGCAGTGCCCAACCACATTGGCCCATATCGTCAGCAGGTTTTGCTGAACGCACTCGATGAAGATCTCTTTCCACTTCTTCATGCCACCAACTTTTCGGGCGACGTCGACACTACTACCACTCGTGGCGAGGTGCGCGATTTTCCAAGCATTAAGTAGCGATATGTTTTTATTTTTATTGGGCGAAAAATATTTTGAATCACTTGCTTATTGGCGGGAAAAAGGGTGATGGCGGGAAAAAAAAGATTATTTAAGAATTAAATTATTTGCGACTTTTCTACATTTGCGAAAATGTTTTATTTTAATTTCAATTACATTATCGTACTACTTATTTTTCTTCAAAATGTTGCGTGCATTCTTAGACTACCGAGAGTGAGAGAACGTTTGCGACGGTCATTAGAGGTAAACCGCTACAAAGGTTTTCCATGCGGGATAGCTTAACGGATGCGAAAGAGGAGGAGTCCGCCGCAATAACGACGATTGTGGGCGCGGCGGAGGTCAGGGCGCGGCTGAAGTCTGCGTCCGCGCATGCGAAACTTTGCCATTTTCGTGAATGTGCTGCCGCCAACACCACCGGCGACGACAAATACCCGGCTGTGCTCTTTCTTGGCACGTCGTCGGCGCGCCCCGTCGTCCACCGCAACGTCAGCGGTCATTTGCTGCAGCTGAGCGCCAGCTCCAGCATTCTCGTCGACTGCGGCGAGGGAACATACG
>SAUE01002966.1:75615-95876 GCA_009724625.1 Deladenus siricidicola | reverse complement strand
TTGAATGCTCTCCAAGAACTTGAATCAAAGAAATACGAATTGACTGACATTGAGGTATTTTTTATGATTTTTTTTTTGAGTAAATATATAAATACATACTACGCGGAATTCGAAATTCAAATTTTTCGCAAGCAAAAAAGACCACAATTGTAAAAATGTTAATTTTTAAAAATTCCAATTCCAAATTCCTTCCTTTTTGACCCTCGGAATTCCGAATTTTTGTTCGGTCCTCTGAATTCCGAATTTAAAATTTTTTACTTCCGCCTACATACGTAATGTAAATTTGCTGCATATATGCTAAAACTACGATATGTCTTTAGTCGCGCTTGGATAAGAACGAACAAAGACTGACAACTCTTCAACAAGAATACATTCGAGCAGACAGCGAAAGAGAAACGCTGCAGGATATATTAAGGCGATTCCAAAACAGTGTCGGTCGTGTGATCACTCTTAACCGATTCAAGACGACCACAGATGTAAGTCTGAATTTTTTGTGAAGCATCTATTCGCTTAAAGAAAATAAAAACACAATAATTGTGCTGAAAAATATCACTTCACCGGACAATTATTATAGATCAAAGAGAACGGAAATGAAGAAGACGGTTTGGGTGATGAAGTTACGTTGGATGGCGGTGAAGATCCGTTCAAGTCATCGCCATTCCCGCCCACCGTTGATTATGGAGGATCGGGAAAAACAGATGGCCGCAGTGGTCTAGATTCCAACTTACTTGAAGGCACACTTCAAACACTGGCTAATCGAATCGAACAATTGCAGCGAGAGCGGGTAATACATATTTTAAACATCAAATAAATTTTGGCATACATATTTTCAAAAAACAAATTTCTTAAATACAATGTGACCTTTGTAATGGGTTTCATTAATAGACTTAAAGAATTAGTTTAAAAATAAAAAATTAATAAAAAAAATTCAAAGATAGATTCTCAAAATTTTTTACACATATCAAATTTAAGGACCAATATCGCGAAGAGTTAAGCCGACTGAAACGCAAGACCAGCGAAACTCACACAACAATAAATAAACATGAAACGCGCTTTAAAAGTATCGAGGAGAATCTTATCGACATTGAGGATGGTATGTCCCAAATTTTAAAACATTTCTATGTTATACATACATATAATGTATATGGATAATTTAAAATGCTTATTATGGTAAGTTACTGATTAAAAAAAAACTTTTAGAGAAAAGATCATTAGAAGCACGTCTCGCTACAGCTAAGCAATTGCTAAGATCACAAGAAGAAACGATGAAATCCAGAGATGATGAACGTCGTCAAATGAAATCGAAAATGATTACAGCCGAGTTGGAGGCAAGAGGGAAGGAAGCTCAGATTCGTCACCTTAACGTATGCATAAATAAATAAATTTCATTATTACAGAGTATTTTTCAACGATTAATTTAAACACATTTTAGGAACAACTTAAGAATTTGCGTGGCGATTTGGACCACGCACACGAAGAACTGCGAAGCATCAGAGACAAAGACGAATCTTTGGAAACAAGCCGCTATCAGCTAGAAAGCAGACTTCGTGATCAGGAGGGAGAGCTTCAGCGCCTGCAAATCCAATTGACTAATTCCGAGAACACAAAACAGGTAAACAAATAAATATCAAATAATATTTAAAATATATTCAAATTTGTTAAACTTAAATACACGTTTTGAATTATTTAGACATTGAATGAAAAGGTGAAGGAACTGACGAGGCAGGTGAAGCTTAGTGACACGAAATGCGCAGATTTCAGCGAAGACGTGACCAGGCTCAAACGAGACCTTCAAAAAGCCGAAAACGTGGAGAATGATCTCCGACGTAGCATTGAGCAGCAGAACAAAGAGAATTTGGAATTGAGACTAACGAAGGAACAGGTACAACCGTCCAAGAAATGTTTGCAAAGCAATTATCGAAATTTTCTTTAGCTTACTTACGCCCAAACCGAGCTTACAAATAACAATATTCGCAAAGTCGAGCTGGAAACGGAGTTGGCCGCAGCTCGATCGGAAATTCGCGATCAAAAACAACGCACACACGACCTGAACATTAAAGTACAAGAACTTCAGCGTCAAATACAAGATCTCCAAAACTCGAAAAATAGGGCTGATGACAAGATACACGAGTTGGATAAGGTAATATACTTACATATATACTTTATATAATAATTTACGATGTGCAATAATTCATTTTTATGCAATAATTTTATACGTCAATTGTTAAGTTTACTTTGACGTTCCAGAATGATTGTTTTACACTTTTAATCAATAATTGAAACTTACAAATATAACTGTAAAAAAATTTAAGACACTCGCTGGTGAACGAACAACCGAAAACAATCTGAGACAACAAAACGATGTCTTGAAAACTGAAAAGAAAGCGTTGACAAAGGAGCTCGAGGAAATTAAGTCTCGTCTCAGGCAGATCGAAGACGACAAAAACAATGTTGTGCGCTCGTATGAACAGTGGAAGAAGGAGAAGCAAATGCTTCTCAAAAAGATAGAAATAGTAAGCAAATAGAAACATAAATATGCAATAAGTAATCATTACCAACAATTTTATTTAAATTTTAAGCTTGAAATGGAAAAAAGAAAGACGGATGAAGCGATTCGGGAAACGGCACTTCAACGTGAAGCTATCGAGAAATCACTCAATGCAATGGAGCGAGAAAATCGCGAACTTTACAAGAACTGTGCCCAACTCCAAAATCAAATTGCACAACTCGAGATGGAAAATGGCACTCGCATTCTAGAAATGACGAAGAGACAGCGTGAGGAACAAGAAAAACAAGTACAGCGTATACGAAACGAGAAAGCTCAGGTACGATAAAAAATTGCAATTTAGAAATATGTATTAAAAGCAATATTTTTTCTATTTTTTAGATAGAGAAGATAATTGAAAATCGTGAGCGCACATATAAACAAAAAATCAAACAGCTGGAGGCGCAAGTAGGCACACTCCGTGATCAGCTAGAGGCCGAACGCCGTCGAACTCGTGAAACGCGCGATAGACAGCTAGCGGGAGACGTTGTCCGCCTAGGACTTAGGGATAATTATGCCGGTCGTGGATTAGGTGGTGGTTATAGCTCTGCAGGTGGTATTGGCACGTATTACCCCAATGATAATATCGATAGTGTGGGGCATAGGTGAGCTTTTAATTAACCACTGGAAAGAATACATAGACTAAAAAATATGTTAGATTCCGATCCACATTTGCTTCCAATCCACTGACACCACCACGTGGAACTTCCACGCCAACTCAACCGACCACCACTCGCAATCTTGACGAATCATTTACACCACTTAGCCGCGAGCAAGGTTTCGATCAAGGTTCAGCAGGCCACCGTATGGATCTTAGTTCTAGTCTGACCGACGACCCTTCCCTTGAGCCCATTCAACCATACAGAGGAATTTAAGGAACGTGAACATCAAACGACCATTTATAATATTTATAAAAAAAACTTTTCGTATCATTTATAACGCTAAACACTACCATAATAAATACACTACCGAATGTAGACAATCTAGCCGCACCGTAAGAAAATAGCTTTATGCGCTAAGTTACTATAGCTTTATGTATATGTGTAATTTGTAATTAACTTTAGCTGATTTCATACTTGCCGATAAATAGAAAACAACAAAACGTAGGAAAACTTGAATTTACATTTAACCAATTATGCTTTCATTTTTTATTATTTGTTGCAGTCAGCTAAATAAAAACTTTACATTCACACTGCTCTACCATCATACACAAAAATCAATACACTGAAAAATTATAAAAATTACAAAATAATAGAAATATCGTAAAAACACAAATTAACTGTAAAAAACATAAACTTTTATGAAATATAATAAGTGCAGTAAAAGAAAATACATATAACCTTAACCAAAGTAAAAAAATTAAATTTAAAAGTCAAAAATATTGATTAGAATTTGCATAAAAACATAGTGTAAATGCCAATATAATTATCAAAAAATAAAAATGGAAAAACCAATGTGTAAAACCAATCTACTAACCTGGTTGGGAACTAGACATGACCGTCCAAAACAACATGGAAAACTAAAATGAGTTGTTTATATGTAAATGTTATACGAAATTTTCAGCTAATCAAGAATACCATAATTTCTGCATCCATTTTATCCATTTCGGATTTAAATTGCCATACGGCTCTTCATTCTTGGGCTTGAAGACACCGATTTTCTCCTCAAAACAAAATTATTTGATACTGTTGAATTAATTAAAAAATCTATAGATGCATAAGGTATCACTCATTAAGAAAAATTATACAGAAATATAACTAACTCCGCTGAAACTCTTCACGAAATAAGATCCAGACGAGCCTTGAGCGATACGGTCCGGAAATATGCCATGATTAATAGCACGCACGGCTTCAACTATGCAGGCTGCAAAATCTGCACCACTGGTACTACCGTACTGCTCATTGCCTAAATTCCCTCACAATAAATTCATTCAAAATTTTCAATTGCTCACATATATGAACGGTGTCATCGTCTGAAGTATCGGTGACTGTCCGCTCACTTCTAGCCACACGTCGATCACCGTTATGACTTTCATTGTCTACTGCAACTGCGTCGTTAATGTTCATAGTTCCTGTGATCTTTTTGAGGCCTATTGCACTCGCGGCAGAGCTAGTCGCAAAAGAAGTGCTGGTTCCGTTGAAAAATGCTTTATGTTGTATAATTCCCTGAAATTGATTCCACGAAATACCAAATATATGTACAAATTAGAAAAAAAAAGAACACAGATTGACTTTTATTAATTTGTTCAAATTGTGCAAACAATGCACAAAGAAAAATGCCACATATGGAAAATGGTTGCGAAATCCATCGAAACTATAAAACCGTTAATGTAATTTTTTATATGAATCAAAATGTTGTTTTATTTAAAGATTCGAGTTTTGCATATATGTATATGTAATTTAATAAATATTATGTAAGTTTTCAGGATACATTTTCCAGCACTCTCACCGTTTTGTTTGTACATGAGCTTACTTTGTTATTGAATACGGTAGGCTTTTTTATGAGAACAGCCGTCTCCCCTTGTTCCTCTTCGTCGTCGAATGAGTCTAAAAAATTCTCCGAAGTTTTTCAAAAACATACATACAGAACATGTTCGCCAGTATAAACAAGCGCATACCGTTATTTAGTTGTCTGTTTTGATCAATTCCATAAGAATTTGACTTCATCGAACATATGCATCAATTCGCTTACTGGAAATTTATTCAATAATGAAAGAAATCAACAAAAAACAACCAAAAATGTACATTTACACATTGCTGGTGATAACAATATTGATTCTCATTTAACCAATATTTTTTATTTATTAATAAAGTTTGAATACGCAATTTTTGAAAATAACTGTTCCATCTCATAAATATTGCATCAAAACATTTTTCTAATCAGTTAGTAATAACCAATGTCTTAAAAATGAGTATAGAAATCGTACGTTACAACGTCATTTCAAAAAGCAGACAATTCAATTTTAAAATGTATTTATTTTTGAAAACATTTCATAATCGAAGATTTCATACGATTTGCACGTTCAAATTCAAATGTGTTAAGAAATCTTGCGCAATTTTCACACCATCTTTCGACAGAGTCGCACATGCAGGAGACACTCAGCAGATTTGAAAATTCATTCAACGCATTCCTTGACGGTTTTTCCAGGTCAACAAACTTTTTGAAGCTTTCAAATTCACCCTCGTTAAGACGACGGCGCTTGGATCGAGTTTGGCTAATCAAATTCATAAATTCCACAAGAAGCGGCGTGTTCATCCGGCAATCCGCAAGGAGAATTTTCTAAAAACAAAACTAAAATTTTTTCCCAATTTTTAAAAGTTATATATGTTTTTGTTAATATTTATTTGACAAAATTAGTAAAAAATAATAATAAGAACACTTGTGGTGGTTAAAAAGTCTGGTCAACGCGCACAAAAAAAATAAAAAATCGGAATTAAGAATCCATTGTTCTATTCTAGCAGCTAAATGGTCATGTTGCTTCTTTATGCTTATTTTTGAAAATATATTAAGAAATATCCACAGAAAGAATAATTCTACGCCTGTATACTGTATGTAGCCTCCAAGAATTTGGTATTAAGAGAAAATTTTTACAATTCTTAAAATTTTGCACTATTTCCACGGTCGAATACGTCATTTCATGTATAATTTCGCATGAATACAATCCAAACAATTTACTTTCCGTAGACTTTTTTCAATTTAATTTAAAAGTCAAGTTAATAATACCTGGCTTTGATCCGAAAATTCGCGCTCAGACAATGTACTTCTCACATCTTCAATTTCTCGCTCTACATCCTTTAGGCGATTCGTTACCAAGCCGCAGAGAAAGTCGACATTACACGCGTTTATAACAGTGTGATTGATTGAAATGCTATCTTCCTAAAATTACATGTTTACTGCTATAAAAAGTATCAAAAATAAACAACGATAAAAAAGATGGAAAACTAAATAAGCAAGGAGGTACACCCACACGCTTAAAATAATATACTTAAAATAAAAAAATAAACGAAAATTTTTATAGTGCTTGTTTAGATTGTTCCAAAATACTACATGGTGGCGCAATTTGAAGTGGCTAACTTTTTTAATTTTTGTCGAAATGTCAAACTTCTTTTTTTCTGAATCCTCGGACTCTAGGATTTTGTATAATATCAAATAATTTATAAAAATTTATTATACTAGAACAAAAAATGGCGACACCAAAAATTGCAGCCCACACGGTAATTCGCGGCGAGTGGGGTGGTTCTTCACTTTTGGTGGTTCACGTGTCCGTAGGTGTGAAAATGAACATCATCTGAAAAAAGAATACTTCCAAAAAATTGTGCATCACCAAATCCAATTGCAAGGTGGCATGCACAACGCGGGTTTCGTGATCAATTAGTAATTGATAAACATGAACAAACGAAGAAAAACAACAAAAACCATCAAAAAACAAACGCAGAACAGCAAAACACAAACACAAAACAACACCTTCAATATCCGTTGAATTGACTGTCGTGATGGCATTCCTGCGTTTCTGGCCAAACTTCGAGTGCTGGTATACGGGTCCTCGAAGAATTTGGCCAAAACTTATTCAATTCTCAGTTCCGTTCGAACCCATTTCTTCTGAGTCTTCGGTTTCTTATGGACGACACTACCTGTTTCAAAGAGAACTTTTCCCACCAGCAACGAATGGTTTTGTCATTCCATTTTAAGAAGGCAACTTCGGCTTTTTGGAAAAATGAACTAAAATTTTAAACCTTTAGAATAGACAATGAAATTAAAGCAAATCATAAATTATGGTATTAAACAAAATCCTAGAGTCTGAAGATTTAGGAAAAAAAGTTTGACATTTCGACAAAAATTAAAAAAGTTAGAGCCAATTCAAATTGCGCCACAAAGATGCGCCACCTTGTATTTACATTTTTACCCCACCGTCCGATATGAATGATTGTTTGAACTATTAGAAAATGGTTCAAAAAATTCTTGTACGTTTCCTATAAAAATTCCCATATGTCCAGTAATAGCACAAAAATGATTACCAAGTTGTGCACCTGATGGTACCAGCCCGAGGGAACGAACATAATCTCGCCCGGCTCCTGAACAAATTCCATGACGCCGGCCTCGTGCCATCGCTCACGCATTTTGCGAATGTCGTCGACGAAATTTCCGCCACCCACCGAAAAATGCGTTTCGCTGCCACGCCTCAGCAAATACCACAACTTTCTGCCGCAAATATTCGCCGACCACGAGAACGAATCCATGACGTCGGAATGGAATTTAGTCCTGCAAAAAAATCTTCAGTCAACCTGCTTTCACACCCAACCAACACTGTCTGCTTCTTTTTTCTGTGTTTTCTCGATTAATGATAAAACAATTAAATTTATATAACGATAAATAACACTAAAATTGTGAAAGATAGCGGATTTTCTCGGAGATGGCAAGATAAAGCTGAACTTTTACTTGAAACGAAAACTCCCCGATATAATCGACCCCACTTACAAAATGTAGTCCAGCTGCTTTTTTGCTGTTTGGGGCAGGCATGCAATTTGACCGAATTAATTGTTGGGAGAATACCACAAGACCCATTTCCAAAAAATGAATATTCCAAATAACAAAAATATTTAAAAAACAATATAAATATTAATATTGCTTTTTTACTGTTTTGGGGTAGGCAAGCAATTTGGCCAGATTAATTTTAAGAGAAGGCCAATTTACAAAAAAAATGAATTTAACATTGTCAACGAAGTTTTCCGAATCACAAAAATCAACGCCAAAAACATTTAAAAAGCAAAAAACATTTATAAAAAACCAGAAAACGTAAAATACATCAAGAAAAATCTTCAAAAATTACCAACTTCCTGCAACTCCGAAATACACGAATCGATAGTCACCACCGACGAAATTGTCCTTCACTTCTGTCCATTCTTCGTTGTTTATCCAGTCGGTGGCCAGAAACGCCGGCAAACTATACACGCTCAAGTTCGGAAAGGCGCTAAATTCCAAAAAAACATAAATTAATTCAGTTAAAATTATTATTAAATTTTTTAAATAATTTTTTAAATTTAAAAAATGATACCATTGGAAGTGCCAGTCCTTCAAGTAGGCTATAGTGCGATTTTTTGTGGCGATCAGATTCGTGAATTCACGAAACTTCATTTTTGTATACTCGCATGCATCCTCTCCAATTAGAACCGGAACTTCTTCGTCACCTTAATATACGGTATATATGAGGGGTGCTAACGTTTACGATTTACGGCTGTTTTCGTCCAAAAGTTACGATTTACGAAAAATCGACCGATTTTCATACATTTTTCAGAAAAAAAATTCCTCAAATTTTTATTCATTTTTACTCAATATGCATTAAATTGACGCAAAAAAAGTTTCTATGTATTTTATATAAAAAAGTTTTTATAAAACGGAATTTAAAAAGAAATTTCGAAAAAATAAATTGAAAAAATTTACAAAATTGAAAATTTATTTTCGTAACACTTCTGGTATTTACATTTGGATGCCATTTCATTGTGCATATAGTCGGATGCTATTTTTACTACCTTTCAAGCATAAAATGGACCATAATTCAAACAAAAATATGTAGCAAGAGACTTAAAAATTATAACACAAATAAGCTGTTCACCAATCATTTAAACATATTTTCAAAAATTGAAAAAACTCATTAACACTCTTTCACAAATAATATCGTCTAGCTTCCACAAATAATTTTTGCTTTATTTGTGTGTGATGAACATACATATCCTCTCCCAAATAAACAATTACCAAATTCGGCGTTCAAGTAGTCGATGTTCGGTTCGCCATTATCCATTCGCCATAGTCGAATCGCCGGCCAATCGGCCGTGAAACTTTCGTCCAATAGGCACGCCTCATTACCGAACGCGTTTTCGACGAAAAACCGAATATTCGATATGGAGGAAGTAGAAAATTTCGGAATCATTCATCGAACGACGCTAGAAAACACGTCAACGAAAAATGTGGAATGTTTTTTCAAGAAAAAAAGTAGAAATTATCGAATTTGCGATTTTGTACGGCTAGAAGGACCGAACAAAGCCCATAAAATTGGGGTAATCATCAATTGGGTAAAAATTGGGGTAACTCCGAATATAAATTGCGAATTTTTCATTATAATGAGAGAAAATATTTCTCTACAAAAAGTTCACAACGAAATGCTAAATTGCACTTTTGAATTGCGGATGAATGCAATTTTCCCTAATTTGCAGTATGAAAATTTGAATAAAAACACGAAATGGATAAGATCTTCTGCTCGTGGAAGCGAAAATCTCCAGACTTAGTAAAAATATAAACACATTTGTCTTATGTGAACTTTTGAACTTGAAAAAATGTTTCGAAAAAATTATTTATTTCGGGAAAAATTGCTTGAAAATTACAAGAAAATATTGTGTTTCACTGGCTAGCTGATTTGGCCGTACTCGTTTCCAATGCTTATCACATCGATTTCAGGGCGCACTTTTTCGTAGAGATCTGGAAACGCTCCGTCCGCGCCATAGCGCTTACGAACCTAAATACGTTTTTGCTTATTGCTAACACAAGAATTCGCAAGTGTATGAGTATGAAAATGAGTTTAAAAACGAAGTTTAAAGATTGACGAAACATTTTAGTGCTTACGTCCGTATATAAGCTCATGTCAAACATCTCGTAGAATTCACTTTTGGTCATAAAAATGTCGGCGTACAGAAAGGAATATCCACCGATATCGCGAGTAAATCTAGATTGAAATATTCAGAGATTGGTAAATGGGTAACAAAAAGGTTAGTCAAGCTCATCATGTAGACAATTCTTACTTTTCCATCGCTCGCATTGCGTTGGTCGGGTTATAGGGCTTCTTTTCCTTGACCGGACCGGGAACACCATATACACCCAAGTCGTTGAAGATTGCGTAGTCTGTACCGGGAACAATTTGTTGTTTTGGAGGACATCTTTAAAATGTTTGTCATTTTATATGTTTAACATAACAATAAAAAATGTACCGGATCTGGCCTTGGGGACTTCCGTTGCGATGGTTGTAGATTCGGCAAGGATATACCAGAAGAGGGAAGACGTCAAATAGCTCAGTGGCCGTATTCACCTGCTCCTTCAGAGTGGACAGAGGCATAACAATGTCTTGGAACACCTAATAAATCTACCGGCTGAATGCGCATTACACCAAAAAAAGTTTGCAAAAGCCCACCTGTTTCGCAAATGTCATTTCTCTAATCGCTCGGGTGGTTGTGAATTTAAGGAATGCGGGTTTTGGGGGACACAGCCATCCAAGAAAAAATCTAAAAACGGTAAGTAAGCAGCGACGTTATAGGGAATTTTTACTGCGCATGGAAGAGGGAAGGGGGTCGCCAGAATTTAAATATTTACGTAGGATGCCACTCCTGGCGATGCCACTGTAAGTATTAAAAGAAATAAAAATTACCGGAAAAAGGGATTATTGCCGAATGGTATCATCGATTCAACCACCCAAAAAATTGACCGATTATGGCGCAATAAATAATCCCGAATCGGAATGAATTCCACATTTTCAGCGCCGTTTTTATAATTGCAATGCAGAAAAGATTCAGTATGCTTGTAAAACCACGGTTTGTACCAACGTCCAATGTGATTTACCTTAATCAAAACAAAACCTACTATATTCATATGCATAGGCATATGTGGAAAAAAGATAGTTTACCTTCTTAGCGTCGTCCGAAGTTTCCACATCGGCAAAATTTCCGACCATAATTACCGCCGATTCGCGATCGTAAATGGTGGCCTCCAAAAAGTCAGGCACTTCGATTTTGTTCGATGAATTTTCCGAAGATGAAGAAGCGCCAGATAGTTCCATCATACGATTACAGTATTCATCTTGACCATATACCTAAGTGCATTTAATGCTAATTTATTCATAAAAATGCTAATCATAAGCATACATATATACATATGTATATAGTGGAGTATACTGGAATGAGAGAAAGGCAAAGAAATTTTCAATAGTTTAAAGCATGGTCAGGTAAGAATATTTCGATTTTCAATCACGAGCCACTTAAAAATATCAAATATAATGGTGGGTAATATAATAGCACAAGATATCTATCACATTTTTCTCTCCATCATCTCAAACTCGAATACTTGTTGTTGTATAAAAACATACCGGTATATATTCCAAACGAACATATTTCTTTATTTTAATAATTTTTAATTCCAATGCGACTAAGAAACCCAAAGTTCCATGTGACCAGGGCAAGCAGTAGAATAGGTCCGAGTGCTCATTGGAATCTGTGACGTGAATCAGCGAGCCATCAGCCAAAATCAAATCATAAGAAAGGATTGACTCTTGGTACAATCCCACCTAAATCCAAATCGAAATGCATAACGTTTAAAATTTTTATTAAAAAATGCCTACTTTATGAGAATATGTCGTCATTCCCACTCCAAGCGCAAGTCCTCCAGCGGTGGCGTCGCCAATCTCCAAAGTTACGGCGAGCGAATATCCCTTTGGATTCAGGTAAGCGGTCATCTCAAATACGCTTACATTTGGCTCAACTTTCAGCACCATGTTTTCCTCGTCCAAAGCGAGAATGTCGTAGAGTGGAATGGAAACCTTGTGACATTTTTTCTACAACTTATCGTTATTAAATCCATAAATAGTTCGAATTCCTAACTTTTGTATGTATATAGCTTGTAAAAGGTATTTTAATTATAACTTTTTGGCAACATTAGTACCAGGATTGGAGAGAATTCCGAATTCCAGCAATTTTAAGCCTATAACTTCCAAATTTTTTGCCATTTTGAGTTGGAATTCAGAAGTTTTTCCAAAAAAATGAAGCCATGAAATTAATGAAAATAATGGCAAAAAAATTGGAAGTCAAAATCTCCAACGTATACATGAATTATGTTCAAGCCTTTATTATCAAAAATTGTGCCAGCAAAAAAGACAGCAAAATGCAAATTTTTAAAAACTACAAATTCCGGCCGTTTTTGAGCCTCGGAATTCCTAATTAAAATTTTTACTTCCGCTCAACCCTAGCGTTAGCGAATATTAATGTTAAAGATTCGGTGAAACAAACATGCATACCTTATCAAAAAACGTGGTCGACAGGCTCAGCCAACTCGGTCGACTTGTGCACATTAAAGGCTTCGTTTGCTTCGTGCCATCACCATACAATAAATTCCATTCACGAACGGACGCCTGTATTTTTTGCACTCGTTGGGAGTGTTCTGCGGGAGCGGAAAGAAGCGTTCTGCGTAGCCAGCTAACCAATTGAATAAACAAATCGAAAACCTGTAAATGCACACAATTCCTTCACAGAAAACCAACAGAAGCCTCATAACAAACTAACAAAGCTGGCTGGAAGGCAGAACAGAACGACAACGATTCCTCTGTTGTCCTCTAGCCAGGTGACGAGCACTTTTTTGACGGAATCGGTGATTTTCATCTCGCAATTGTTTTGCTATTATGTAGATAAAAATATGTATTTTTTAAACAAAAGTTTATTATCTAGTGATTCCCACCGCAAAAATATAAAAATTGACCGCCGTTAATTAATTAAATTGATAACGCCGTCAAATTTGTGCAAAATTGCATATTTTTGAATCGAAAACCAATTATTTTTAAACATTGATGCGCTTTAAGTTTTTTAAGACTATTATCCCGATGATTCAAACTTACCAAAGTTTCCAAAAATTAGTCAATTTTTCTGTATATGTGAACACAAAATTTTCGTTAAATTTTAAAATGACAACACGAAGACTACAAAAATTTGCGACTTTTTTTCACATTTGAAAAAATAAATAAAACCGTAATAATTTAAATCTAAAAGTTGATCATCCGGTCGTTGATATTTTAAATTGCCTTTGTGTAATAATTTGCATTTTTTAAATTGAATTTTATGCACAAAAAATTAAATAACAATTACGAACATTAGAAATAACTCGTAGCCAATTTTTACTTGAATAAATTTAAAAGGTTTGAAAATTTTAGATCACAAATTTAATTACCAATTCAACCTCACTGGGTATTGAGGAATGAACGTACCCCCCCCCATTCCGAAATCATTCAAATATTTAACTAAATTATTTGCCATCCCTCATTCCGAAGTCCTAGATACCCCAATTGTTCAGTCTAATCAGTTCTTAATATGTAGATACCCAAATTTTAATTGTGAATTATTTTAATTAAATTCGCGACACTTCTACCATAAATAACAACCATTATTGAACATCCGAACATTTCAATTTGCAATCTATGTTATAAAGCAATACGTGTGTTCAAAGCGCATTCGTTTAGGAGGCATCTTCGGTTGCGCTCGGGATGGTTTTCGAGGCACGACGCGACGAACCGGAGGGAAATGAAGACGCCGTAATTACATCGCCAAATTCACCACACGGATATTGGGCATCCTGAAATGAAAATAATCAAATCATTCAAACTTTTAACTAAATTACTATCATTCAATTTCTAGAACAGTTTATAGTATGAAAAAAAAAATCAAAATTTCAAAGATTAAAAGAAAAAAATCAAAGTTATAAAAGGTATTTTAGCGAAAAAAAAAGATTCAAAATGCGATATTTCATTTAAAAAAAAGTCACACTTAAAGAGAAAAAAAAGCATAATTTTTTTAATTGGGCTCAATAGGTATTTTCATTTATTTTAAGCATCGTTACTAAAAAAAGCTCAAAAATTCGAGTATTTAACTAATTTACTACCATTCCGATTTACAATTGATCTGAAAAAACAAATGAAATTTTTAGAATAAAGCATTGAAAGAATAAAAAGTTGCTTGGAAAATTTCGCGTTTTTCATCTGAAAGAAAACCGCTTAATATTAGAGAATTTGCGTAATTTTGACGAAGAGTTCACAAATTTTGTGATACTATCTTAGTGGATTTCTCCATCAAAACGAAAAACTAAAGAAAGAAATGAAAAAAGCGCGCTCAACAACATTCCAAACAACATAATATTTTCGGAAAGACATATAAAGAAATAAAAAATGCTATCAACGGTATTTCATTAAAAAATTCACTTTAAAGAGAACAATTTTTTGCCTATTTAATTTAATTATTTTATGGAGAAAAAAAATAATCCTCACAAATTGCACCATAATCACCAAACCATAATAAATCCACATACCATAATGAAATGCATTGATTGCTCCAGTAGTTCCTTGGCCGCCATATTCACGTCGTGATCCGTGCTATTGAACATCACCGCATTCGCAAACATCAAAACCACTGCGCTGGTGAACTCACCGAACGTCTCGATTTGGCCAGACTCAATCATCTTCTTAATTGAAGATAAGTCCATCGGTCTAAAATCAACGCAAATATTACAATCGAAAAAATTCCACCATTAAGTTTTATTTCATTTTTTACAACCAAAATCATAGTGAAAATAATTCAACAGCTTCAAAAAAGTTTAAAAATCGTATCTAAACTTTCACATTATTTTATTTTCGCAACAATTTCACGAGAAATACTAGACGGCTTCAAAAGTAATGCCAAATAAAATAAAATTCATAACCTATTCGAAATGTTAAAAATCACCTTTTCACAGCCGAATGATATCCGGGTACATCCGACTCGACCACCGGGGAATAAAAAACGCCGGCAGCGCGATGAGTGCTAATCTCCTTCCAAATCGCCAACAACAGAGCCTGGTCGACCACTTCCTGTGAATTGTAACGCGTTCGACTACCTCTGGCATTCGCTGTGCTACGCCGCAATCGAGTTTGAGGCACACTAATCGGCGCCGAATCTGCAAAACAAAAGCCAATAACAAACTTAATTTTAACGATGACTGTTCTGTCTGTTAATTACCTGATGTTTCCATTGGCTCAGAAATTGGCTTTGTCGGTTTTACGGGAACGACGGATGGATTGTTAGAAGTGGTAGCGGTGGGTGAAACCAATGGTGACAGAATTCGTGGTGAATTGACTTTCGATATTTTAACGGGTATAGTTGGTTTAACTGGGGATGAAATAGCGCGCTCCTCGACGTGTTCTTTACGTGTTCGTGAGTCGTCAGCGGAAGAAACCTAAACATTATGTTTTAGCGATAAGACAAATAAAAACGTAGCGCGTCTATGACGCCCGACTTGATGCTCTACCAAACAATCGAACAAAGATGAAACTTTTATTTTTTTCATGTTCATCCGGTGTGCAAGTGCGAACACAAAACATGCATTTGTCAACTTAAAATATTTTTGTATTTGTTGCAAAAAGCGGATGCAAAACAAAGTTTTTGAATCTGAATTCGTCGTACAAAAAACAAGTTACACATAGTGGCCCACTTCATAACGTTTCCCACGTGCAAAATAAAAAATTTAAAACAGAATGTCAAAAAAAATTATAGGCAGCATTAAAAAATCATAACTAAAAATTTTTAAACCTTCCCCACGAGAAGAAAAATAAAAAACATAGGCAGCACGATGGTAATCAAATTTTTTGTTACAAACCGGTAACACTGGAGCCTGATCGACCACTTCACGTGAATTGTAACGTGATCGATTTCCTTTCGCATTTGCCGTGCTACGCCTCGATGATCGAGTTTGAGGCACACTACTAATCTTCGTCGAATCTACAAAAAGCCAATAATAATTTAAATTTTCGAAGATCACTATTACAGTTGTTCCTTACCAGTTGCTTCCATTGGCTCAGAAACGGGAATTGGCTTCGTTGGTTTTGTGGGGATTGGTTGAGAATTATTGGGAGCAGTAGCGGTAGGTGAAGCCAATGGTGACAGAATTCGTGGCGAATTGACTTTAGATATTTTAACGGGTGAGGGTGAAGATAGTTTAGCCGGTGCAGATGGTTTAACTGGTGAGGGTGCGGATGATTTGACTGGTGAGGGTGCAGATGGTTTAACTGGCGAGAGTACATATGGTTTCACTGGCGAGGGTGTAGAAGATGGTTTAACAGAAATGGACTTCGCTGGAGACGGAATAGCTCGCTCCTCGACGTGTTCTCCTCTACGCGTTCGCAAGTCGTGAGTAGAAGAAACCTAAAAATAACTTTTGAAAATAAACAACAGCAGAAAACGGAGACGGTTAAGCGCGAAACGGAGGCAGCTAAGCGCGAATGTAGCAAAAAATTATACGAACCGGTAACACCGGAGCTTGGTCAACCGATTCCTGTGAATTGTAACGCGATCGATTTCCTCTAGTATTCGCCGTGATACGCCGCGATCGAGTTTGTGGCATAATCGTCGTCGAATCTGCAAAAAATAACAATAAAAAATGTAAAAAAAATTCTTCGAAATTTGTCATCAAAATTATATCGTTTACTAACCCGTAGTTTCCATTGGCTTTGTGGATTTCGCGGATGCCTGTGAAGAATTGTTTGAAGCCGCAGCGGTAGGTGAAGCCAATGGTGACAGAATTCGTGGCGAATTGATCTTCGCTAACTTGGCAGGTGATGGAATAGCTCGTTTCTCTACGTGTTCGCCTCTGATTAATTGTAACAAGTCGTCCGTAGAAGACACCTAAACGAAACTGTTAAATTGGAAATTTTTTCTCCATTCCATAGATATAGAGAAAAAAGTTCCATTCCAGGCTTTTATATAAGTAATGCAAATTTATAATATACTTAGTTCCAAAATTAACCGAATTGGGCAATGACGGACAGACCACCAAAAATTTTCGGCTCAAAAAGTGAGAAATAACTTTTGACAAAAATAATAAATTTAAGAAAAATGCTAAGAAATCATATATTTTTCTTCCAAAAACTTTCGTTATTATTGCGACAAAAAATAGAAAAATTATTCAATTAAATTTTTAATTAAAAAAAAGAAAAAATCGTCCAGAATGTCCATAAATATATATATATATATATATATATATATATATANCAGTGCTTTGACTTGACTCCAAAATAGCTCACTGACTCCGGAGTCAGCTCCGGGGTGGAGCCCATATGTGACTCCTGATCTCCGGAGCTGAGGAGTCATTTTCGGAGTCATATAGAATATGACTCCGGAGGTACATATTCCAAATGACTCCGGGGTCGAAGAGTAATAAAAAAATTTGGAGTAATAGTAAAAAATAGGAATTTAAAAATTTTAGTAGTTGGAAAAAGTAAAAAATTGTCTGAAAATTTATCTTTATTGAAAATTTATCTCAAGCAAATTTGACTAATAAATCGTTTGACGGCTAAAAATGCATGCAAAAAGTAGAAAAACAACAACAAAAATCATACATTCTTCAAATCGGCCGCTTGCGCTTTGCTCATAAACGTCTCCATACAATTGTTGATAAGGTCGTTATCCTGCAACCAAATCAGGGGAGTCAAACCAGTGTCATAAAAGCCAGAGTTGTACAAAAATAAAAAATAAATAATTCGGAATTCCGAGGCTCAAAAAGCGGCCGGAATTCAACATTTAAATTTTTTTATTCTTACACAACTTTTCATAATAAAAGACTTGCAACATAAATTCATGTCTATGGGAAATTTGATATAAAAACAAAAATTTCATGGCTTAATTTTTTAAAATTCCGACACGAAATAGCGACAAATTCGGATAAAAATATAAAATACCAAAAAATAAAATAAACTAATCAAAAAAGAAAAAAAATTTAACAAAAAAAATTTTACAATTAAAAAAAATGACATCCAATTTGTTATTTGTTTAGAGCTTCAATTTGGCAAGAAAAATTATCTAAAATTTGCAATGGACAGTAAAAAATGTGTCAAATATCTTTTTTCTTTTTCGATCAATTCATGAATTCTACGGTGATGCGACATTTCGGGATGGCCATTTCGGGATCGGACATTTCGGGACGACATTTCGGGATTATACATTTCATTTTTTTTTCCAAAATTTTTTCGGGTTTCATACTTTTTTCTAGTTCTATTTGATGTGCTGATTCCGAATCTGAAAGAATTTTTCACCGGACTTTACTCCCGGCCAGTTATAATAGAACCAATCAAAGTTCTAAAAAACCACAGGGGAGACCAAGATATAATTTCAATTTTTTTCAGATTTTTTTGTTTTAAATGGCTTCAAAACAAATGGAAACAATGCACGACGTCCTAAAAAAAGTCACATAAGAAATTTCAGAAAAAAATGGACACGGCCTGCTCAAGACTCCGCATAGCCTTGCTACTGGTTGGTGGTGGTGAGGGCTTAAGGCTATGGTTTGGAAATAAAAAGTTTGCTTTTTTTGGAAATTCCCTTTTTCCCCTATAAATTACCCTTTTGATGAAGCTTGGTTAGTTGGTGACATTCGCCGATTTTACAAAAATTTGAATAATAAATTTGAAAAAGATGAAAGTTTAAAAAAATTGGAAAAAAATGTATAATCCCGAAATGTCCAAAATCCCGAAATGTCGTCCCGAAAAGTCCAATCCCGAAATGTCCGATCCCGAAATGGCAATCCCGAAATGTCCCAACACCGAATTCTACAATCTCGTCCTTTGTTTAGTAAACGGAAAAACAAACCCTGTCCGTGGTTCGATACTGGTCACGTAATTCTAGCCAATAGCTTGCATTGTATTTGCCATTTTTGAACTTCTGTATTGAATCCAAAATTCCACGCATTCCCACCCAAAACATCTGCTTTGACTTTTGCTTTTCATTTTTCAGCTAAACGTTAGTAAATATTTTTCTGTGATTAATAAATGAATCAATCTTTGATAAAATAATTAAATGTTAAATTACTTCTTCAGCGTAATATTTTAGCCACATTTCGGCTGCCTCCTTAGAGCGAGGATGAGCCGGCAAGCCGTTGACGTGCTCGGGATTTGGCCGATTGAACACGTGGTACAATTCATCTTTGCAAGACTAAATTCATTTATTCAATTAATATTGTTTCCACTGTCAAAACAAACCTTCACAGTGAAAAATTCTGGGGGATGATTCGCTCCAAACAGCCTATCCATTTCAGCTGCCCTGTTTTCCCTATATTGTATGAATACTATATTATAAATATATATAAAATCATCACAAAAAAATGCTCATTGGAAATATATCAATAACAAAATTAATCAAAAATATAAATTTACCATAGTTCACTTTTCGTGAAAAGTTGCAATAGATGCATTTTTTCGGATATTGTCCAAGAATCCATTGCACTAAAAAGAACTTAAAGCCGTAAAAACGGACGCGAGAAGAAACAACAACAATAGTAAAATAGGTAATAACATAGGCATTAACAAACATAAAAATTTGAAATTGCGACGTTGTGGCGATATAAAGTTCTCTCCCTCTACAAATTGTTCCTCCCCACGTCTCGTCAAATCCAAAATGGCGAAAAAGAACGAGAACGAAAATTAGACAATAAAAATACATAGACGGAGCGTTCGCTTAGCTAGTGGGCCTCCTTTTGCAAAATGAAAATAAGCAAAAAAAATAATTTTTTTGTCAAAAAGTTGCAATAAAAATGAAATAATTTTAAATTTTGCGCGCGTAATGTTGCGCAAATCTAAAATTGTTTGAGTTCCTTTTCAACGTGTTGAAGTTGGACTGAAATGATTTCTTTTCAGTGGAATGAAATGGTTCACTTTGCCATTTTAACTTCGACCGTGAAATTTATTTCATTTCACGATTCTTTTTGGAAACGCTGTTCACGCGAAATTCTTATTAATTTTTCAAATTATAGAATTGTTGGCATTTTGGTTCCGCTTTTTTAAATGAATAATTAACGGATTTCTGACTTGCTAACTCTCTGTCTCTACTAAACATACAGTGTGTTTTTATTGAGTCTGTAGTCTCCAAAATAAGGGAAAATTGTGTCTCCAAAATATATTTTT
>SAUE01002966.1:55665-67902 GCA_009724625.1 Deladenus siricidicola | reverse complement strand
TGAATAAAAATGAGATAACGACAATTTTTGGAATATTTACGTTCTTTAATTTCTAATAATAAATTCATTTTTTTTTTATTTTATTTATTTATTTTTTGAAAACTACGCATAAGTTCATTTACGTAAAAACACAATTTTTAATAGATCAACTAATTTTGAATTCGATGATTTTTTTGGAAAACATCCGTAATAATATGTAGTGACTGTAAAAGTTCATTTTCTTGGGAAATAACTTTTTCATAGAAAACAACTTTATCCGTGATCCGAAAAAGAAATGATTTATTGACCCGAGTTAGAACATTAACCTTTTCAACCACTGTAATTCTTGATATAATTTGCACATATTTTAGATTTATTCGAGGACAAAACGAACTCAACTTCGAATGCGATTAATACGGTTAAGCAGGTATACAAGGGATGCATGAATGTTGAGCGACTCAACGAAAAGAAAAGCACCGCTCTACAAGCCAAATTGGTGGAGTTTGGCTATTGGCCAATAATCCATGGCGCTGTCAATCAAAAGTAAATTTTACATATATTTTGATTTTGGAAAATACATATATGAAATATAGCAACTTTAATAGAGTTGACATCCGTTATTTCAACATTTCATGCTATTTTTCTATACAGAGAACCAAAATCCCGTTGTTCTTGTCCCTGGGTTGGTGGAGTTAACGACCTATACATATATCATTTTTGTAAAATTGTTCTTCTTTCCTCTAAAATTATTTTTTCCTCGCCTTCCACACCTCCGGCCACTTAAAACTCGCCACTCCTAAGGTTCAACCTATTGCTTATGATTTTGTTTAGTGAAAGCGAATCGGATGGGCTTTGGTCCGCTGATAAGTTCAATCTTACTGCACTTTTGGCTGCGGTTAGCCGAAGTCGTGATACGGATACATTCATTGACGTCTACATTGCATTGGACCAACGCAATGTCACCCGACGTTTGCTCCACTTCGACCAGGGAGGACTGGGTCTGGGCGCGTCAGCAAGGGACTATTACATAAATGGATCACGCTACGCTAAACAATTGAATGCTTACGAAGCGTATGTTATTTAGTATTTTTACACTAATGTGCTCATAGGGTGCAAAGAAAATGGGGGGGGGGGGGTTTAAATCGATATATAATATCTTTTATTTATGTGTCGTTTTATAACTCATAATCTTTACCATTCATCTACATAAATAAATGGATAAAAATGGATAAAAACATATACATATACCAATATTTTGCAGTAGCCAATATTTAGATACATGAACGCAAAAATATCTCTTTTGGCGATGGACGCCGGAATGAATCGCAGCAAAAGCGAGATCGCAGAAGGTGTAAAGAAAATTTTGGAATTTGAAAAAGAATTTGCGAAAATTTTGGTACCCGAAGATGAACGTCGCAATTATACAAAAATGTATAACATTCGACGCTTTTCTCAACTATCAGACATATTCAACGAGGTATTTTTATGCAAGTATTTTTATAAAAAATTGCAAAAATTCGACATAGACTGTTTGACATTCGACATAGACTATTTAGCATTATTTTCTTTCGGTTGGTGTTCGATTCTCGGCCTGTATATTTTTTTTGTTTCAGCGTACAATTATTATAATTACTATCGGAAGTTGGAAAAAAATTCTTGTATCATTTCGATTTATTTTTAGAAAGCTTTTCTTTAATAATTTATGGTTTAGATTAATTGGGATGCGTATTTCCGTTTCTTGATGCCTGAGGATATGCACGAATATCTGGAAAGTGATCCGGAAATAGTGGTGAATGAACTCGAGTTTTTCGATCGATTGAAGAATTTATTAAAAAACACAGACAAGAGTACAGTCGTGAACTACGTGCTATGGCGATATGCGTCTGCGTGGTCATTCCAGTTGGATGAGCGTTACGATGACATTCAACAGGTTTGCTCCTGCCTGTCCCCCAAAAATGAACGCCACATATGTAGAATTTTTCAAAAATGGTTAATCTTTTTAGGATTTCCTAAAATCATTCATTGGCAAACAAACAAAATCGCCGCGATGGAAAGACTGCAGCTCGGCCGCTTCATCACGTTTGAGTTATGCTAGTGGTGCGATGTACGTGAGGCGTCATTTCCAAAAATCGGATCGTGATGCCGCCTTGGAGATGATCGAAGACTTACGCTCCGCCTTCAAGCAAATGCTTACCGACAATGACTGGATGGAACCGGAAACAAAGGAGATTGCACTTGAGAAAGTAAACAACTTTCTCTACATACATATTTCAACTTTATTTACATACATACATATACATACTTTTATAATATTTGCATTTTTAATATTTTTCAACAAGTGTTAAGTCTAATTTGATATTTTAGGCGAATGATATGATCAGCTTGATCGGATTCCCGGACTTTATCTACAATGACACGGCTCTAGACGATTATTACACAAATGTATGTTGGCAAAATAGCTAAAGTATACTGTAGCGAAAAATATTATATCAGAATAGAAAGTGTTAATGACAAGTATAACAAAAAACATATAAAAACATAATATAACGACTACTAATAATAAAAATATTACATTGGTAAATAATATTTTGCTTCACTACTGATTAAACATGGATTGATGGGATTTGAGCTAGATCGCTATTATTACATTCGCGTTGTACTTTTCGCGTATATGCAATTATTTAATTTTAGTTAACATTGAATAGTGATGAGGACTATGCAACTATGATCGAGAATGCGTCAGAATGGGCTCAACGAAAAGCGTTTCGTCGATTGCAGGAAGAGGTCGACCGATCAGAATTTGGCTCAAGCTCCGCGGTTGTGAATGCTTTCTACTCTTCCGTCAAAAATGCTATTAGTAACTTTTTTTAATAAACTTTGGCAATGACATAAAAATATATAAATTCTCTTTCAGCATTCCCGGCAGCAATCTTACAAGCGCCGTTCTTCGACCGATCATTTCCAAGGTGGGGTGCCACTTATTTTATTTTGTGGAAACCTTGCCAGGTTTTGTTAGAGTATTAGAGTATGAAGAAATAATTTTTAAACAACTATAATTGAATTTCTGAATTTGAATTTGGTCAAAACTGTCAATCTTCGTTTTAGAGCCGTTAACTATGGTGGGATCGGAGCTGTTATTGGGCATGAAATCACACACGGCTTTGATGATCAAGGTAAGAAACAGGGGTAAAATAAAAATTAGTTACAGGTTTTTGAAAATCGAAAATTTGACGAAACTCAAAATTTTAAAAAGTCGAGAATTTTTTGAAAATTTTCCGAAATTTTTTTGTTAATTTTCGAGCAAAGTTTAGAATTTTTTAGACGGAATATTATATCTATTTTTTATTTTACTGGTACTGGGTAGGACTCACAAAAATGTTTTTCTCACTTTGAAAATTTTCGTAATTTTACTGAATATTCAAAAATCAAAATTTGCTAAAAAAATTTAAAATACAAAAATCAAAAATTGTTTCATTTATAATATGTATAAACCAGTTTACAATTACACAAAATTTTTCAGGTAGTCAGTTTGACAAGCTCGGAAATTTGGATAACTGGTGGGATGCGACGACACATTCCCGATTTCTCAAACGTACTCAATGTATAATCGATGAGTATTCAAATTTCGAAGTGCCAGAAACTAACCTCAAAATTAACGGAGTTCTCACGCAAGGCGAAAATATTGCAGACAATGGAGGCATTAAACAAGCTTTCAGGGTACGTAAACACATTAAAAAATGGCATTTTTTTGGAAAGCATAGAATTTTTCATTTGTGTATAATATTTTATTTTAGGCGTACCGTTCTTTGATAAAGCGCCTCGGACACGAGGAGAATCGCTTGCCCGGCCTCGAGAGTTACACCAACGATCAAATATTTTTCATCAGTTACGCTCAGGTAATTTGAACAATCAATTTCCTTGGATAAAATTCATACATAGTAATACATATATTTGCATACATTACAGACGTGGTGCGGTCAGGCAAAGCCGGAAACTGCAATTCGCCAAATTCTTATTGATCCGCATTCTCCGATGCGCTTTCGCGTGAACGGCGTGGTAATCAATCAGCCAGAATTTGCGGAGGCATTCAAATGCGACGCCGGATCGCCAATGAACCCGGAGAAGAAGTGTGCTGTTTGGTAGTTTTCCATCTGCTATATACATATAATATAAGGGGAGGGATAAAGTGTGTTGATTACTCATAAGCAATACATATTAGAAAATGGTTAGCTTTTCTCGGATAGTACATTTTTAAGTGTAGGTAAAGTTTAAAGTTTAAACAAAGTTATATCTAAAAAATATATTGAACGGTAAAAAATATATTGAGGAAAGCACAAAACAATAATTTCAGCACACTTCCGGAGCTATTTAAAGAGTTTATATGTATATGAACGGCCCCGTTGACGTTTTTTATATGTATACCCTACTTGATTAATACATACATACATATGTACACTTTATTCAACACTTTTATTTGTATATTTTTGAAAGAAAGCCTACAATTTCCGAATTATGTACATATTTGCGTTTATCGAAAGGCCGTCGTCTGTTTTGTATGAACACGATATTATGTATTTTATTTGTAGAGGAAGAGCGGGTTTTGATTTTATGAAGGCTTCTTTAACGTTATTAAAAATTTTACTCGAGAATTCAGTTTGAAAACACTATTATTTGAAATAGTACAATTCCGCTAAATTACTCGTTGGATATTTTAAGTTTTTTAAATGTCAATACAGTATTAATCGAACAGCTAAAGAGGCCTCTACATAGGTGTTTTTAACGTAACCCAATGTTTTATTATTTTTGAAATTTTAATCACCGAAGAGGATGTTGTCAAATATTTATCATCAAATCTATCATTTATTTTGTGTTTGTTGCTTAATCACAATAAAATGATGTCAAAAATTACAATAAAATGATGTTAATTTGTTGGTTGAAATACAGTTATTGTTAATTAAAAAACAGTTTTAAAAATAATATTAACAGTACATGATCAATAATTAAAAAAAAGCCTTCTTAAAATTTTTCAAAATCTCTGAAGTTTTCGAGTGCTGCCCACTTCAGTTTCAAACAAAAATCAGAAATTAAAGGTTTTTCAATTTAAAAATATCAACTTTTCTTTCACATACTTAAACAATACATACATACATACATGAATACACATTTCTTTAATTTTTTGTTCCAACAAATTTTTCGACGTCGTATTTCATATTTCGATTTTCAATTTTCGTTAAATAGCAAAAAGAAATCCAATAACATATCCAAATTGTGTTACAATCGCATCCGGATAATACCAAAGTACATACATATATTGAATGGTAGATGCAGTTGGTACGAACATTTGTTTTATGTTTGCTGTTGTTTGCGTCGGAATCGTTTGCTTTGCTGCGATATCGTGCTACCCGAAAATTGCACTTCGGTAATTCAAATTTTGGTATCGATTTGACCAGACGCTCTTTTATCAAGGATGCAATACCTTTTCGGTAAATAAATATTTATTGGCAAGCCTTTGAAAAATTAATAATATATTATATTTTATATTTACAAATAAAACATTCATTGTTACTGCGGGGATCTTTAGATATATAGCTGGTGAAATTCACTATTTTCGAATACACCCGTCGCTATGGGCCGACCGTCTTGAACGAGTACGACATCTTGGCATGAACGCCATTCAAGTAAACGTTCCGTGGAATTTCCACCAGGACGATAAGGACGTGTAATGTTTATAAATGCCTCTTTTTGTTCTTAGCTTCTGTAAATCCCTTAGATTGGGCGGTTCAGAATCGATTTCAAAAGCGAGACTCGCGATTTGGCACGTTTTCTTCGATTGGCCACCGAAAACCATCTGAACGTATTGTTGCGGATTGGGCCATACATTTGCTCGGAAGTAGGTAATGGCGGATTGCCATGGTGGCTTCTTAAAAACGCAAATGTTTCTTTGCGAACATCTGATCCAAAGTTTGTCAACATTTGGAATTTACGAAAATACATTTACAACAAAATATATTTGCAGCTTTTTGGATCCCGTGAAAAAATATTTTGATGTTTTGCTTCCATTGGTGAATAGCCAACTTTACATCAACAAAAGAAAAGGACCAATATTGATGCTGCAGATTGAGAACGAATATGGCTCCTTTGGTGTTTGTGATAAAGTCTATATGGAATGGCTTCGAGATACGGTTCGCTCGTATTTGGGAAAGGACGTCACGCTATACACTGGTAAGCAAGATGCTTGATTTACCAGAAAATTTTTAAATTTTACAATTTTACAAACCTGATTTACCAGTACGCATAACTAATTATGTATAATTTTTTAATAAACGAATTTTTATGAAATATTTTAGTTGACGGTGCAAATGCACAATTATTAAAATGTGGTACGATAAGCGATGTTTATGCAACCATAAACTTTGGAGCTGAACTGGATGGTAAGGTAGATGACTTGTTTTCCGCTCAACACAAATTCGTGGATGGAGGTGACTTTAAATATTTTTAAATATATTAAACATTTTCTTAACACATTTCAAAAATAAAAAATGGATAGCCTTGAATGATGGACATAATTGTACAAAAAATATACATATTAGATTGTTTATATGTATTCAAGCATTAAAATTGATGAAATATTTTATCAGGTCCGAACGTAGCGTCCGAATTTTATACAACTTGGTTTTCGCAATGGGGCGATTGCGGTGTGCCAAAACAAGAAGTAAATAGAGCAATTGATATTATGAGTAATATGTACTCGTTAAATGCCTCATTCACATTATATATGGTACACGGTGGAACAAATTTTGCTTTTTTGAATGGAAACGAACAAAGTGGGCCGGTAAGGTTTATGCATATGTATATGTATATACATATATTATTTAACTATGCAAAATCAACTTCAATATAATGCCGAAAATCAAGATTTTTCAAAATGATTTCAGGTAGCCACATCGTACGATTACGGAGCACCTATAAGCGAAGCTGGAAATATTACGCCCCTGTACGTGGCGATTAGGAACTGGATTAAAAAACTTCCAAATTGGCCGCAACCGCCATTGGATGTTCCGGCAAACATCAGGTCTTCAATGCCAAAAAAAATTCTATTAGAAATATCGTTTAAACTAACCTTTGTTAGCATAGTTTGTTTGAATTTTTTTAAACAATTTTTTGTACATATATGTTATACATATGTATTTTAGTGCAACTGCGTTGCCGAAGATTGAGACTACCTATTTTCATAGTTTGCGAACAACAATGCGAATCTTAATCGATAAAAGCAATTGCGTTCCCAGCGAATTCCCGCAGACTTTTGAACAATTCGAATCACCGTATTTATTTATTCTCTACAGTACTATAATTACGGATAGAATTCTGCCAAAAGAACTTAATGCAACTCATTTGTTGAATGTGAGTGGCATAAAAGACGTTGGATATGTTTACTTGGATGATGAATTTCAGGCGAGTTTTTTTAATTTACGGTTATTAATATTTATAAAAGATTATTATTATTTATAAAGTACAGGGTGAGGCAGCTAATTGCCCTTTTTTAAAAGTGGAATAACTTTTTTTCTATTGAACCGATTTTGAAAATCAAAAATGTTTTGGAATGTTCGCGTTATGAGGTTTTATTTGACGTTTCGCGCAAATTATTATTAATTGTAAGTGAAAGCATTTTTTCTAAAAATATATATGTACATATATGTATAGAATTAAGAAAATCTTTATTTCTATACAAAATTGTGAACAAGACAGAAAAAACTTATGATTTAACATAACAATAATCTCAATGCTTGTTCTTAAATGTGTTGTATGCTATATACAATAATATTATAATTACAGTAATACTGTTTTAGGGATTTGTTTCGTCTCTTTGTGAAATGAATGGTAGAAGGGAATGGTGCCGACCGTCATTGATGCTTCACACAAAGAAAACCAAAAAACCTTTGGCGGGAAGAAAACTGAAAATTCTTGTGGAAAATACTGGCCGACTTTCTTACATGAGTATTCATGACAAAAAGGTTGTTAAAAACTTTGTCGTAAATTTATTTTATTATTTCTTTAAGCAAGTTAATTTAAATTATTTAGGGTTTACCAACAATTGTAACATTGAATGGAAAAAAACTTACCCGTTGGCTACAATGCGGCATTAATTTCGAAAAAGAATTACCAAAACTAATTGAGGTATGTTTACGAGTATGGATCATCTTTGCGAGGACAGCTTTTGGTTCTGGAAAATTTAGTCTAGTAAATATTTTTGATCAAAACCGTTAGGATGTTCGAATGGCAACCATTTTGTTGACGTGAATTTCCAAAAATATATGAATTGATGTTTCACAAAATTTTGAATTTTTAAATTGATATGCATATGTTAGAGGGTGTATGTACATATATATGTATTATGTTTCATCTCACCCATGCGACGATTTTTATTACTATTTTTGGGGGAATTACGATAGTGATAAATTTAAAGTTTTCTTAAAATTTTTTATTTTTGTATATCTTTTATTTCCTTATTATTGATTACTAAAGATCCATCTACAATCCATTTCTTCGAGCGGCACAGATGTGAGAGAAGAGAACGATGACGCGGGTCCCGCTGTTTATGTGGGCCATTTTGCTGGCACAGATAAATTACAAACTTCCTACACTTTTTTCGACTCGAGATCTTGGGTGAAAGGTTTCGTTTTGGTGAATGGATTTAATATTGGACGATATTGGTCGGTGTTGGGACCACAGGTTTTCATTTTTTTAATATTTTCTTGTACATTTTCAATAATATTTGTTCATTTTTGTTCATTTTCCCTTTGAAAGTTTTAGATGACGCTCTTCACACCGGGTGCACTATTCAATCAACAGAACAACGTAGTGATCGTGGTGGAACTTTTGGGGAGGCGTTTTGCTTCAATGGGTACAAAATGTAACTCGGAGACTGAAATAGAGTGTAATATAGACAACTTCAATGAATTCAACGCCGAAGATATTTCTGGCGATACTGCTGCTGAAATGGATAAGCCACCGCATATCGAATTTCTGAACCATCCGATAATCGACGAAAAATGTTGATTGCATGGAAATTTCACAGCAAATACATAAAAAATTTCTTTAAATTTTATTGGAATATTCAAGGTATTAAAAATACAATTGTCTAACAAAAATCTAATAAAAATAAATTGTAAAAAATTAAATGAATCATCGTCATTTTTATAACTTTTGTTTTTGAAAAAAATTGGAATATTTTCTTACCGTTACAACGTTACAATTTTCAATGTTCAAAGTGTTTGTGTTTGATGTAAATTAAAATGTTGTGTGTCTTGTTATTTTAAATTTTCATTTTTTTGTCAATTGTAAATGCAATTTTTTAAATTGTATTGAAATACATATTATAAAAATGAGCACCGGTAAATTGTTCCATTTAAAAGCCAAATGTCGGATTTTTTTGTGTTAAGCGTACGTTAAAGTGGAATTCGGGTTTTAATTACAGACGTCTTTGTCGTTAGCTCCTCGGATGTTCAAATTCACAAAGTTCATGTCGTACACCAAGTTCTCGCCAACCTTATCTGCCGGTACTTCGAAATCCGATTTTCGCTGACACGTCTAAAATTAAATTTATAATTAAATTTATCAAAGAAATAAACGGAATCTATCTTTGGCCACACAACATAGCATTTTGAATTTTTAAACGTACTTACCCCACGGTCTTTCACGTCGCAATTGTGTGTGATGCGAATGTAAGGCTAAAATAAAGCAACGCATATTATTGGAACTATTTTTTTACTAAATTTTTTACTAAAAAAAATTACTAAATTCAAAGTTAAAAAATAACTTTTTTTAATAAATCCCAATTTAAGAAATATAAATTATTACCCGAATGGAACCGACTTCGTCCTCGTGTCCCGTGACGGTGAAATAGCCATCCTTGTCGCTGTGCGTCTCCGCCAAAGCGTCGTCCGGATCAACTAAATTTTTTAAATATTATATGTGTCAATAATGTAGCATTTTTTGTAAAGGATGTAGACCTTATGTTTGAGGTTGATAGCTGTATATTTTTGTAAATACACAAGTACTCACAAGTGTCGTGTTCGCGGAGCTCGACGAGAACGTTCCTCACCGATCGTTTGTCGCAAATCACCTGACCCTTTACCGTAACCTTCTGCTCTTTGGCGCTAGCCAAACTGACAGTTATGACAGCAATTAATGCAAATAATACCACGCAGTCCTTCATTATAACGCTAATTTTAGTGATTGACAGTCTAAATTAATACCACTACATAGCAAATATTTAATTATTTTAATTTTAACAAATCTGATAAATACATAAAAGTATTAATTAAAATAATTTTGATAAAAAATAAATTCAATAAAATAAAATTTTGTAAAAACGTTTTGATTCTTTTAGATCAATAACTATATAACGGTTTGTTGAAAACAATTAAAAATTAAAACGAATAATAACCGACGAAAAGGAAAACTAATTAATTAATAATTTAAAGTTTTAAAACACAATATTGTAGAAAAGTTAACATACTTCGAAAAGAGTTGGTATGGTTGGTTGAATACTGGCTGTTACAAAAAAAAGTAAATTTTATTTCAAAAATCTATGGATAATGGAAAAACGTAAAAACGAATTGAAGCCACGAATTGCTATCAAACATTTCCCATTACACGATGTCTCACTACTCTGATTAATGATAGCAATAACAATGGGAATTACAAACACGAACTAAAAAGACAAATTGTCTTGGGAGTTGGCAAAGTTTTGTTCAAAAAGCTAGTAGTGTTTGGGAGAATAAAAAAACATAAAAATATAACTGCCCACCAAAAATCGCAAATATGTGAAAAAGTTCTTTTATTGAAATTTCGTTAACATTTGTTGAAACAAAGAAACAACATTTGGAAGATATTTAAACAAAAAATACTTTAAACTCTAAAAAGACAAATGTTGTTTTATTATACACAATAACGCAAAACACAAAACGTCTTCAAACAAACAAAAAGGGATTTCGCAGGATAATGCAAAAACACTACGAATAAAATAAAGAAACTATGTAATAAACAAAAGTTCTTTTATGTTTATGTTTACAAAAATATTTTTTATTGACTTTTTGCGTTTCTCACGTCAAAAAATTGCCATCACGATCGAATGACTCTACTTCTCTTTCATAACACAAGCAAAAACAAAAACAAATTCAGAGAGGTTCTTTAATTTTCAACCAACAAAGTTTTGTCACTTGGTTTTTCTTTCATCGGATTGGCTTGGCCGTTGGTCAAAACCGTAAATTTTCAATAAAAAATAAAGTTTCGGGTGGCTCCTTTCCGTAAATGTTACAGCAGATCAAAAGATTATCGAATAATATTTTTTTTGCCCTACTCATCGAAACGAAGCTAATTTCAGTCTTGAAATTTTATAAGTGGTTTTGACCCAACTTTAACAGAATAAAAATTGAATTATATTTTAGAGAAAATGATCATATTTTGGCCAATTTGGTTGAAAACCAGAAAATATTTTAAGCCGTTTTAATCATGTTGGTCGTTTTCTGAATAATTCTTTTTCTGAATAATTCTTTTACAAATATCAGAGGGGAGCTTCAGTAAAATTAGATAGTTTTTTGGTCCACTTCCCACTAAAAAAATTTAACAAAGTAATTTAACAAAGTAATTAGTTTATTTGGTATAAAACTCCGAAGTGTTCGGAAAGAATATTTTTGAGGCATTATTTTCAATTGTTTTCAATTGAAAAGATGAAGCGGCAAATAAATACAAAAAACCGTTTTGTGAATATAATCACAAAATAAATGAAAATGAGAAGAAGACACAAATTGTGAGTGTTTTAAGCGAAGTTTTTTTACATTTTGTGTAAATGATGACTAATGAAGCAATACTCTTTGATTTTTACAAAAAACACATTTTTATCGTTACAATCGATCATATCAATCATTTTTGAAACGGTCGTTATATTGTTTAAAATGACTTTAAAGCAAAAAATGGTTAACAAAATTTCACGTGCAGTTGGCATAAATAAAGGGTATAAAAAGAGCATTAAAGATTGTCAAAGGCGATAAGTCGCCAGTACTATTGGAGACATTCGAGATTTCCCGTGGAATTGGCTGAATTTCGAGATCCGTTGGAGATCTAACAGTCAGACGTATATATGTATGTCTAAGATAAAAATTATTTTTTATATAATAACTACATCTTGATTTTACAAAAAAAATTCAAATTTATGCTAATTATAAAGATTTGTTTAAATTTTGCGGAGTAATTACG
>SAUE01002966.1:42455-53580 GCA_009724625.1 Deladenus siricidicola | reverse complement strand
AAATCGAAAATTTTGTTGACCCCAGTCGAAATTTCGAAAATCAACATTTTTCTTATAATTTTCAAAAGAAAAAGAAACATTTGGCGGAGGGACTACTATCGATCGTAATTGGTACAAAAGCTTTGACGAAGGAGCCGGAAACCACCGACAATAACCTATGTTCTATACAGATCGGTAAATTAGCGAATGTCGTCAAAGAGAAGTCGTCAAAGAAAGAGAAGTGCCCTAAAATAACCTTCTCTACCACAATGGTCAACTCGGTTCGGAGAAACAAAAAAAGCTGACGGAACTTGAATGGCATTCGGTTGCACATCCACCCTACTCTCCAGACTTTGCGTCGGAAAAATTAGTCGCCAACCTAATATAAAAAAATTAAATGAAATTCTCAATTGTATTTTTTTAGGCATCCCATCACAGTTTATGCGGCCAATGAGATTTTAGGCATCCGATAAATAATTTTATTTGATTCTGTTAAATCTTTATGTGTTGTGTATGTATTGATATTTATACTCCGCATTATACGAGACTTGTTGGCGCAATTGTCTGGGCCGCAATCGGCGAGTCGCAATTATTGCAACACGCAGATATCGAGGTTTCCATAATGCGTTTATTCATACGAAAACATAACAACAAAAATACTTTTGGGACACCCCAATCAATACATTTTAGTTACCCTAAAATTTCTTTTACGAGTAAAAAAATTATTTTAATAACGTTACATTGTAATACAAATAAATAAATAAATAAATATGAATCGAATATAACCGCAGGGTAATTTATGCAAAAAATGTTTTTTATGTTTCACGAAATTATTAATGGAGCACATTTATTAACAACTTTCAGGGCAAATTTGTTGAACAACTATGTAATCTAGGCATATTTATAATTTTATTTTAAATAAAAATGTTCATAGTTCACATTCGATAAACACTTTTTACCTAAAAATGAATAAATAAATTTCATAACTTTTTAAAGTTTTTATTTAATTTCTTGATGAAATTTTTCAGAGTCAATAATTGTTAAATATTTTCTGAATTTTACTGAATAATCATTTTTATCAAATTTTATTTTTTAAGATGATGTAATGCTTGCTCTAAAGAAAAAAGCGGAACAAAATTATTGGCTTTAGTAAAAATTTTGATCAACAGTAAGTACCAGGGTTGGGCACAATTCCGAATTCCGAATTTATCGCTATTGCGAGTCGGAATTCACAAGTTTTTACAAAAAAATTAAGCCATGAAATTTTCGAAAAATTATTGATTTTACTTCAAAACCTCCAACTTTCTCATAGACATGAACTGTTTTGCAAGCCTTTTATTATCAAAAATTATGTAAGCAACAAAGACAACAAATTGAAAATTTTTAAAAATTCTGAACTCCGATATTTCGAATTGCGGCCGTTTTTGACCCTCGGAGTTCCGAATTTCGAATTTTTGTTGAGTCCTTGGAATTCCGAATATGCCAATTTTTACTTCCGCCCAACCCTGGTACATACATCTAGTATTTCAAAAACTCAAAACTCTTGTTTAGCAATACAATACCGTGAGGTCACTCATGATAGATCTGACAACCTTCGCTGCAATTTCTTACTTATTTGCTACAGTTTTTGCTACGGGAACGCTGATTGGCAAAAATGGCAATCCTCGAGTAATGTTCAAAAACGAAGAATGGGAATTCACTCACAATTCAAGTTATATTTTCAAGGTTTGTTGAAATAATGTTTTAGAATATTCTGCAAATAAATTAAAATATTTTCAGTTTTTCCAATATCGAACAACCCAATGGGAAGCAAAGAATTTGTGTCGTCAATTTGAGGCCGAATTGGCATCCGTTCAAACCGACTTTTCCGATTTGAACACAATTCGAGGTCTATTTTAACATGTATTATAAATTTATTCCAAACGTTATACATATGTGTGTGGAGTAAAATAAAACAAATCAATCATGCATACATACATCTGCATCGAGCCTAAAATTTGAAACCGAGCCCGAGTAGCAAAAATATCCGAGTATCAACCAAGCTCGAACCCACTTTTAGAAACCGAGCACGAGTACTCAGCATTGAAAAAAACCGAGTACCGAGTGTTTTTGTAATCATATTGTTAATATTTATTTGGTAAGAACGCATACACCTCAGGGTTGGGCGGAAGTAAAAATTTTCAATTTGAAATACGGAATTCCGACGCTCAAAAACGGCAAGAATCTGAAATTCGAAATTTTCAAAAATTAAATTTTTTTTATGTTCTGTTTTTTATTGCTTAAACAATTTCTGACAAGAAACGCATTATAAACAAAATAATTGGAAAAGTTGAAAATTACTTTGACGTAAAAATAACAATTTCTCGAAAATTTCAAGGCTTAATTTTTTTCAAAACTTCCGAATTACTTCACCTAGCCACGGAAAAGCGAACATTTTTGCCCAAATGCGGAGCTTTAGCCTTTGGCGCGGCCTATGGCTTTTGGCGCTTAGGCGAATGGGAAAGTTTCGTAGCAGCTTCTTTTTTCGAACCTTTTCTTTGTTCCAAATCGCTTCAAAAAAAGCTTTTTATGAGTTAGGCGAACAATATGCCATTCTTTGTTTTTTCCTTTTGTAAATAAATTTAGGAAAAACGAAAGGTATTGAAAAAGCGTCCCGAAGAAAAACAACAAAAAATGAAACTCTCTTTCAAAGGGGTGCCCGACAGTGGGCCTGGTGGCCAGAGTCGTGAACCACAAACACGACCGCGGCGCCGGGGACGAGACCCCTGTATCTTATACTCCCCCGGTCACCTGGTGAGCTTACCGCCTTAACTATAACTTTTCGAAGCCATAGCAATGTTTGGACCGGCCGGAAAACGTGCCTGGCACTCAACAGACTGCTTTTCGTTGAGGGTTAGGGCAATCGCCGGCGCTTATACACTCCTATTCAAAAGTATAACCGCACTTGAAAAAACGACATAAGTCGAACCGGAATTGACCAAACCTCATCAAATTTTTGCTGAACATATGTTTTTAGGTTATAAAAAATGTGAAATAGTCTGTTTTAAAGTTTGTAAAACCGGCGCTCCAAAATTGTCAAATTACAGTAATTTCCTGATTTTTCGGCTGTATAATTGCACCCCTCAAAATCGGTCAAAACCAAATCCCATGGCACCAATACAGCCCATTTCTGGCGATTCTCAATTTCTAGATAGGTTTCAGCGGACGTCAGACGACGAGACGAACGCGTGCTATCTCGCCAAAATTTTTGTTCCCTAGCATTTTTGTGCGCGTTTTTTCAATGTTTTTTCTGAAAAAATAACACTAATTACAAGAAATTGCGGTACTCTTCTTTCAGTACTCGTTTTTTCAGTACGTTCTTTCAGTACGGCCGAGTACTCGGTTTTCGAGCCCACTCGATGCAGCTCTAATATGTATGGTTTATTTCAATAAAAACTCCTTTATGAATGAATTCGTTATAACTTTAATATTTCTCTAAACTTTTAAAATTTCGAAATATGCATAAAAATTTTTCAAAAATTTAGATTATTTTCCGCAAAACTCAAAAACAAATTTGGCAGATGTGGCATGGATCAATTTGCCCGCGCTCAATTCTCCGCCGCGTTTGTGTGCCGTCGTTAATTCCGATCTGAAATTCTACCAAGCATCTTGCCTTGAGCTTCATTCATTTATTTGCGTGAATAGAATGCCGGATGCTGCAGGAATTAGCTCCTCAAAGATAAAACCCGCTCTTCGCGTGGAAAATACGACAATTGACTACGAGACCGAAAATATGTCACTACCGCCATCTGAAGACAGTTCAAGATCGAGAAAAATACGATATCTACCAGCCGTTAGCGAATTTGAATTCACAAAACTTCCCAAGACGAAAAATTACTACGATCATTTAAATTTTTATTTGAATAATTCAATAGAGTTAAATTTTGTAAATGAAAATTTAACGTTAACAATAACAACAGACAGTACATCAAAAGCTACGACAACTGTCGAAACAACAACAACAACTGAGGCAAAGAAAAATGTGCCAAACGTGTTTGCGAGTAACACCAACCACTATTCGACTACAGTTGGTATTGCTACTGCAAACTCATTTGAAAACACTGTATATGAAGAAAGCGACGAGGTGGTACCGTACGAAGTGTATCGTTTGAAAAAAGGCCGTAATCTAAATAATAAAAGAAGAAGCGCTCCCGTGGAGGCAAAAACATTTGATGTTTTAACGGAGAAAGCGAAAGGCGGTGAAAAATTGGAGGAACAGAATGTTTTTGGAGAATATTTTCCAAAAACTAAGAATTTTGGTGATAATAAATTTGAAATCAAGAAGAAGTCATCTACAAAACATAACGTCACACATAGTACTATAGCCATCGCATCGACAGTTCAATCAGCGAGCATGGAGTTTATTGCCGATAAAAATTCGAAAAATATTAGCGCCGAACGAGTGAGCACATTCACATTTTATGACGATTTTCAGGATCACAACAAATCCGAGAAGCGTACGGTCGTCATCTACAATACGCTAAACGTTGAGCAGAATAATCTACTACTGTACATTCTCATAGGCGTACTGTTGATCATGCTAGCAGCAATCTGTTATACCGTATCTGATAGGCGTAGCTTCAGAAGCTACTCACCAACAAATGTTTGAATTTTTATGTGTGTCTTTGAAACTTAAATTTTTTGAAATTTCTTTAAATTTTTGAAATTTTTTGACTTTCGTTTTATTAATTTAATTTCCTAATTTGGCAAAAGGTAATTAAGCTATTTATTGACAGGAATGAAACACATCAATTCCTGACAGTTTTAGCTATATTTCAGTAACCGATTGCTCATATGTAGCTCTAAAACTAAAAGCAAAAAATTTAATTGCAAATTCTTCGTTTGTGGTTTTATGTAATATTCCAAAATATAATAGCATTTTGCGGATAAAACTAATGGAAAAAATATAAATTATTTTGGGACCTTGCAGTAATGTTGAAAAATTTCATACATTTTACTTTTTTCCCGATTTTTTTAACGACCTTCAAAAAATTATCGAAACGCAATTTGATATTTAAGTACGTAATGCGACCAAACAAAGTAAATTTCGCTGTCAAATGAATCTTTTTTCACACTATTTTTGTCCAAGTGAATTATTTTTCAGAAAATCGGTTTGCACTTTTCTCGTAAAAAATAATATTTTGTTAATTGTAACGAAATTCACTAATCAATTAACTTTCAAAATTAATTAACTTTTACAAAATATATTATACATAGTACGTTGATTTTCGGCATTCGAATTTGTTCAAAGAAATTCACTACAAATATTTATTTTTATTATACAATTATTTTCTGCGTGAAAAATATAAAAATTTAAAATTCTTGAATTTTGTTTGCCATCAAATGAAAATCAGACAAAATTTAATTTAAAATTATTTTTGGCAGGTAAAATGAATTTTTTTACTAGCTCTGAAATTATCTTCTTAATTTTATTTTCAAAATTGTTTTTTGCATTGTTCGACTTTTTTTGACAAAATTTTTGAATTTTTATTTTCGAAATTAAAAATTCATTTTCATAGCACATGTTATAATAGTTATACATAGTTATAGACTGCAACAAATAAAAAGTATAACTCTGCAAAATCACTATTTCCAAAAATTGCCTTATACATTTTTTTCTTAATCACGTCATTTAATGCTGTATGTTGATTTTATTGTTTTTAACTTAATTAAAATATTGTTTAAATAAATATTTTATCATTTCTTGAAGCTAAGATGTATGTAATACATATAATAATAGTTCGCTCACCAAACTCGGCGGAAAGTAAACGAATACAAAAAACTTCATCAATGACATCAATAATACAAAGTTAAGTGAAAACAATCATATAAAATGATCGTTCCAGAAAGAATTTTTTTGCGTAATAATATGCATGTATATAGTCCGCCTTAAAAATACCGGCACATTTATGTAAACACATCGAGAAATTAAGACTTTAGGCCAAACGCGAATTTTCGATTTTTTAGACCAAAGTTTGATTTTAAAATTTTTTATATCCAACCTTTAATTTGTTTGGTTTGGGACAAAAAGTTTTTGGGTAAAAGGGAAAATTTGTTATTCATAAAGCTTTACAACGGTGGGTACGCTAGTTAAAAAATTATTTGTTAATAGTTTCGAAATATTTTGGAGAATGTCATGAGATTTTCTATGGATCCAAAATTTCTTTATTGTCAAATGTCTATTATGTATTAGGTTAAAAAATGTGTGGCGATGAAAAGATTTATGATAAATATGATAATTGGGAAAACTGGTGCGTAAATGGTTTGTGAAGTACAAAAATTCAGAGATCATATTAAGTTATTTTACAGAAAAAAAATCAGAGAAAGCCCAACAGTATTCATGAATCCTTTTGTCAACATTGGAAGGTTAAAGCGATTGTAAAAAATTCTAAATATTTTATTAAAATAATTATTATAGTAGCTTATATTGAATTGTATTTTCAGTATAGTCAAATCTGATTTATCATACCCGTACCCGTCCGTGCTCCCAACTCCTGACGAACCCAGTCACGACCGTTTCTAGCGGGTACTCCCAGTTCAAAACAAACGTGAGTTTATACTTTTAAATCCAATCCAACAGTTCAATTTGTTTGTGTAAAGTACGTGTTCCCAATATGTAGTATTGTAGTGGTCTGATCGGGCTGAAATTTTTGGAGTCAAGTTTGGAACGCAATAAACTCAACCCGATCAGTCCATTTGTTGGACCTAAAAGTATTGTAAATATTTTTAATATTTTTTAATTAAAAAATGATTTTGCGCAAATTTCACAAACAAATTTGATTTATTTTTCAAAACAGGTAAAATTTACCCAACAATTTCTTTATAAAGCTATGGTTTCTTAATGGCTATCATTTATATTTTTTAATAACAACTTCCTAAAATTTTTACCGCAGTCATACAACCCTTTTTATCTCTACTGTCATTTTTCATATTTTCTCCGTGATATAAAAAAGTTCCTGTTTAACTTCAATAATTTTAAACAAAACTTATATTTTTTATTGATTTCATTTCATCATACATACTCATTTGTTACTACAATAAAAAGAAAAGTTGCAAAGTTAAATTGCAAAGATCAATTTATATTATTCCATTTTTGTAACTCTTGATTTTTTAAATAAATTGAGTTATAGAATTTTCAGATGAAGAAAAAAATTTCCGCTACCAATCTATCACAGAGGATACAGCCCTCGAACACGAGCACCAGCCTCAACAAACTTGGCGGCACGGCAGCCAACGACCTTAGCTCGTAAATGATTTCATCACATTTTTTAAAAAGATGCTTAAAATGTTTTGTGAAACGAAAATTTTCCACAAAAAAATCAAAAAAAAATTCATGTTAAAATATGAAAAAGATTCAAAAATGAATTTTTTTGCGCGAATTTTTTTTGCCTTTCTTCAAAATTGTCTTTCTTCACTTTTGAATAAACTAACGGACAATTACATAAAGATATAAACATTTCTTATGAAAGTTTAGCATTTATTCGGAACACACGTGGAATTTAAGTGAGCTAGTCAAGCGATATCCTGATTCGTATATCGACGAGGAAAGCCCAGAAAAGAGCAAGGGCTTGTCATCGGAAAAAGCTAGGGAAATATTGGAAGTAAATGCTTTTTCATACATATACTGTAGTTGTTGAAACACTTTTAATGCTAAGTTTTTTTCTAGAAAAATGGACCAAATAAACTGCCAGCAACAAAGGAAATTAGCGATTTGCAATTGTTTTTGTTGCAATTTGTGAATCAATTATGGATCTTGTTGGCATGCGCCGCGGCACTTTCTCTCGTGGGATTTTTCTTTGATCCTAGGTATGTAATGTAAAATTTCTTACTTAATCAACCGTTGAATATAGCAGCCTGCTGTACAGTATGTTGTTCTATCCATGTATGATAAAATTTAGCGATAAGTCTACATTATGGGTATCAATAATTCTAAACGTAATGATAGTTGTTATGTGTTTTATTTCATTCACACAAGAAAGAGAGGCCAGAAAGGTTTGCAACTTTTGTTTGTTTATTTTTTTAAATATGAATTTGGTTAATGTTATTTTTAATTGTTTATTTAAAACAATTTTGATTATTTACCATATTTTGTATATTATGTACAGGTAGTGCGCGGATTTGAAGGTTTGCTTCCACAACAGTGTGTGGTGAAAAGAGACGGTAACGAAACAACAATTTCTGCCGTAGATTTGGTGGTGGGCGACATTATCAAAGTCAAAAGTGGCATCCGAGTACCAGCCGATGCTCGAATTCTGGTATACATAGATTTGTAGTTAGATTAATAAAGTTTCGTTTGAGCATGTTATTAATGTAAACAGAATTTGTGTTAAATGAAGAAATTTTATCGTTTAGTCGTGTGTTGAGCTAAAATTGGAGAGTTCATCCATTACCGGCGAGTCGGAGCCCATGGAATACCAAGCAGACGCGGTCGACGAAAGTGTAAACATTTTCGACTCGCGAAATGTCGCATTCAACGGCTCAATGTGTACGGATGGAGAGGGCATTGCGCTCGTTACAAAAACCGCCACGAATACGGTATAAAAAGAAACTATACGGTATATAAAGTAGTGCATATATCTGAAAAAAAAATTTGAAAACGTATGATTTTAATTGCAGATCATCGGCCACATCGCCAAAATGACTACCAGTCAGCCCAACAAAAAAAGCAGATTACAAAGTCAAATCAACATTTTTGTCAAATTCCTCACCGTAATGGCAATTGTGGTTGGCATAATTGCTTTCGTAGTCGGAGGATTTGTTCAGCATTGGACAAAAGTAACCGTGCTCCTCGTTACTGCATTTACCGTTTGCGCCGTAGCTATGGTATGTACTTTTTATATATGCATATTTTAAAGCATTTAACGGATCAATCAGTAAAAATAAATTTAAAAATTATCAAATTTTTAGATACCGGAAGGTATGCCGGCTACGGTAACCTCGATATTAACCTTGGTTTCACGTCGACTGGCAGAGAAAAACGTTTATCTTAAGCGTTTGGATATTGTAGAAGCACTTGGCTCTGCCAATATAATTGCATCCGATAAAACAGGAACATTGACCAAAAACGAAATGACCGTAACAGACGTGTGGTACAGCAACGAATACATTACAGGTTTTAGCTAAATATCATTCTGCTTACATTTTTATAACAAAAGATAACTTAATTTGTAATTCAATTTTTTTTAGAAATACCGGATACTAAATTTGATGGTAACCAAAAAACGATGACGGTAAAAACAATCAGTAAGGTGGCATCGCCCTTGTCAGACCTCCTTATTGCGATGACCGTATGTAATACCGCCACATTCGATAACAATAATGACACTAGCGATTTCACCAAGGCAATGGCAAAAGATGAGATATCCAAAGCAAAATCTGTAAAAGTAAAAATCGACATGCCGCCAATCGACGAAGAGCCAAAGTACGTCAATAGCACATTCAAATGATTATAAAGTATAAAAGTTTTTAAGGGATAAAGCGCGCCCCAATTTACCGTCAATCTTTCAAAAGAGTCGCTCTTCAACTGAAAGTCCGTCACACACACTCACACAAAACACCATTCAGCGCCGAAGGCGTCGAATGGAGCTGATCCAAGGCATGCGAGCTGTGGGAGCGCCATCTGAAGTTGCTCTCATCAAATATGCCGAGCAATTGATAAATGTGCATGAGTTTCGCCGAAAATTCCATGTAAGTTTTCTCTCATAAATAGCTAAACTAAAGTGTTTTACAGAATACATACAGAGGGGGGGGGGCTAATTTCGAAAATGAATATTTTATGTATTTCAGCTAGATAAAATTGGTTGTATTAGGTGGTATTCGAGATTCCGTTCAACTCGAAGCGCAAATTTCACTTGATTATCACTCGCATACGTGAGGTAAACGCTAAAAAGAGTCAATACTTGATGATGATGAAAGGAGCGCCGGAAATTGTGATCAAAAACTGTTCCCTTATTCTCAGCAGTTCGGATAACGACCTTACGAACGAGTCCGAACTTTCTGCTGAAAAGCAAGCGGAATACCAGGTATATTTTCAAATAATTTTCGAAAAGAACATGACTATCAAATAATGCCAACAACGATAGAAAGCTTACGACACGTACGGTGAGCACGGCCGTCGTGTTATCGGCTTTGCACACAAATATTTCAATGCGGACGCAAAAGAAACTTTCTCCGCGAACGACTCCGAGCTCATTAAGGATATGGTCTTTTTGGGCGTTTGTGCAATAATGGATCCACCACGGTCTTCATTTACATATTTAATTTTTCTTGTTTTCCTTTCTCTACATTTTTTAAGCAGAAATTCTGAATCGAAAAATTCAGAAAATATCAACATAATAAAGTAACGTTCAAATTTTTCAAACAAAAAAAAAACAAAATTTTGACGTAAAAAGGCAATAAAAATAAGACATTATATAATTTAAAAATTTCAGTGATGAGACAACAAAAGCTATAAAAGAATGTAAGGAAGCCGGTATTAAAGTGTTTATGGTAACCGGAGACCATCATATAACCGCCACCGCCATCGCCAAACAAATCGGATTGATTGGTTCTTACGCGGTAAAGTTTAGTTATTTCGCAAAAATTATTTAATTAACAAAGTATATGTATTAGCAAATCTGATTACGCAATGCTTTTTTGCAAATTAAACAGTAAACAAAAAATATGATTTAGGAAAATGGGGAACCGAATTGGGATGTGGTGAAAGGAGAGGACATCTCCAAGCTGACCAGTGCTGACTGGGACCGGCTGGTGGCAAAGCAAAATCTTGTATTCGCACGAACCACTCCGCAACATAAATACCGTATTGTGGAAGAGTGTCAGCGCCGAAACCAAATTATTTCTATGACCGGCGATGGCGTAAACGATGCGCCTGCTCTAAAAAAGTCCGACATTGGCGTAGGCATGGGATCCGGTAATTACACATTTTATGAAATATAACTGCGATATACATAGATAAGGAATATAAATACATAAATGTATTGTAAGATCGAACAGAGATATAAGCAAAAATATATAAGTGTGAACAAAAATATGGTAACCTGATAATCAGAACTCTGTTCAAGGAAGTGACGTTGCGAAGCAGGCTGCCGATATTGTGCTCGTCGAC
>SAUE01000014.1:203663-221950 GCA_009724625.1 Deladenus siricidicola | reverse complement strand
TGTAATGCATGTATGTATATATTATGTATTTTTGGTTTGATTTGAAAGAAAGACTGACTTTGCGAATGGGGGGGGGGTGTGTGGGTTAACAATTTTGCGGATTGTAGTTTAATTTTGCGAATTGTGTTTTAATGTTACCTTTTTTTTCAGTTGATTTTTTTTAATTGGTTGGCCGATCTTTTGAAATATTTCTTTTGGTTTATCGCCAAAAAGTTTTACAATTATTTGGCAAACATTTTGACGCATAAACCGCAATTTTTTTCAAAAACTTTGTTTTTGTTTTGTTGAGTGAAAACTTCATTTTGTGAAGAGAAAAATATTTTGTTGAAATTGTTTGATTAAATTAGAGATTGTACAAAAAATAATTAAAAGAGGAACAAAAATATGCGCATTTTTAAATCTCATTTTTCAAATTTTATTTATTTCTAAAAATATTTTAGACGTTCACGCATACATAAATACATACACAATTTGTATGTATTATTGGACAATTGTATTTATTCAATCATTTTATTTAGAAACGTTTCTTTTATACTTTCGCACATTTTTAATTATTTGGAATTGTTTGCATATTTTTAGCAAAATTCAACATTTTCTATGAGATATTGTAAAAATCAAAATTTTTTTTTGAAAATTTTTTATTTTTTTTCAAAAATATTTTCAAAATAAATTCCAGAACATTTCTTTAAAAAACGAAAAATTTATTCTTATTTTCATTTTTTTGATTTGTCAAACATAATTTACAATTTCTTCAGCTTGAAATTCTTTTGGAACACACAAAAAATATTACTAAAAATTTTAAAAATTTTAAAAATTGTCTATTTTTGAAAATGAAAATCAAAAATTTTATCGAGCTAAATTAAAAAATTGAAAATATTTGCACCTTCGAATTGCTTCCTCTGCACGGGGCGAAACAGGAAAGATGCAAGATATGTGCAGAAAGATAAAGAAATAGAAACGCAGAGAAATGTAGACATACATGAATACATACATATGTATATGCAGACAAGCAAAGAAAAAAGCTATAGAGAAAGAGAAAATAAAAATTACGCGTTTGATAAAACATTTTCAATGTGTCTTTTGGTGATTAAAAAACATTGTTTCTCTATCATAATTTTCAATTATCTTTCAACATTTTATTTATAAATTTATTGCTATTCTAATCAACATACATACATAAAATAGTTAAAATTTTGCTTTTAGTTCCTTTTTTCTCAGCTTTTTTTACATATATAATTATGTACATTTGTCAGCTTCTCTGCGTCTCCGCTTTTTCATTAATCTTCTTCTTTATCGTTCAATAATTTTTGCACTGAAAATTTTCGGCGTTTTCATTTAAAATTGTTTTTGCGCTATGTATTAAACCAATTTTCGAAAAAGTTTACAAAAATAAATGATATTAATATGAACGACGCCGATGATGATGATCATAATGACGACGACGATGATAATCATAACGATGATGATGATAATGATAAGTTTGGTGATGAGAACGGAATGGTTTAAAAGTAAGCAAATTTTATTCGTCTTTTTCCTCAATTCCACCTTCCCGATAATTTTTTTACAATTGGATTTTATTGATATTTGTGTGAGATTATCATTATTAATTTTGGTCAATTGTATGTATAATCTCAACATGTTGTTTGTACTTGGTAATTGTCTACCAAAATGAAATTAAATATTATTGTAGCAATGATATTATCAGAGATAAAAGTGTAAAAGATAATTTTACATATTAATGACTTTTTGTTTTAGCAAAATCGTTTTGAATTATTACAATTTTTTATTATTTTTTATTTTATGTTCAAAAAATTAACATCAATTCCGTCGTCAAAATCATTTCGAAGATTTTGTAATTTTATCACTTTTTCTTTTGCACCAAAAACATGACAACAACAAAAAATTGAAAACTGATAATTGTGTTTGTTGTAATTGTTTTGAGAAAATCACTATGTTTTTCATAAAAAATGTCATAAAAATTATTTTTTTCTTTAATATTAGTTTAATTTTTACAAATTTAATTTTTTTGGTGAAGAATAATCATTTTTAAATTTATTTATTTTTAATTTTTAAATTTCAATGTGTGTCAGTGATTCGATTTGATCAAAAAAATTCACGTAAAAACGGTAAATTGAAGATTCAACTTCACGATCCATTTGAAGTGGACGAAGTTGAAACTTCAATTTCACGTTGCAAAGAAAAAGTGCAAAGTTGAAACTTTAACTTCACGTTGCAAAGAAAAAGTGCAAAGTTGAAACTTCAACTTCACGTTGCAAAGAAAAAGTGCAAAGTTGAAACTTTAACTTCACGTTGCAAAGAAAAAGTGCAAAGTTGAAACTTCAACTTCACGGCCTAAAATGAATTGGCAAAATGAAAAACTTCACGAAAAATCAGAAAAATTTCTCGAAATGGAAAATGAAAAGGTGTTGTGTTTCGACTCGATTTCCCTGATTTGACGAAAAATAATTAATGGAAGGATTTTTCGCTTGTTAAAATCAAGTAAAATACATTGAAAATAATAAAATATAGAGACAAATGCTACAAAAAAGCATTGCAAAGCCAATAAGATTTTTTAAAATTACATGCTAATCAATAAAATTAATAAATTTATTTAATAATTATTTAACGAATAATGCATTTTCTTTACATTTACTTTACTAGTTTTGCGCCCTGATTACGAATATAATGTTGGTTTTGCCAGAAAATGCAAAAAAGGTTAGTTTTCGGACATTTGAAAATCGCAGGGAGGAGCCAAGGTTCGATTTTTCAAAAACTTTAAAACATTTATAAAAAACTCGGAATGGCGTAAAACTTAATGAAACGCTTTGTTACGTTTCATATTGTTTGTGGTACGTCCGTAAATAAAGCTCTAAATAAATCCAAAATATATAATTAATAATGTCTCGAAAATTTACAAGTGCTACATTTTTCTTGAAAATTTTTTAATTTGGAAAAAATACGGATCATATTTTACTATTTTTTAATATTGATGACTTGTTTTTTGAAAAAAAATTTTATGTGGCTGACACTTGGTATTTCGTTTTGCGTGCTTCTGAATTAATTTCATTAGTTGAGGAAACATTAGAAAGCTTATAAATTTTCAAATAAATTAACAGAAAAGTCGCACTGGGACCTAAACCATTTCATTTTCCATTTCGAAAAATTTTTCTGCTTTAACTTGAAGTTTTTCATTTTGCCAACTTCATTTAAGCATTTTTTCTTTGTAACGTAAAGTTGAATTGTCAACTTTGGCATTTTTTTGAATTCATGAAATGTTTTTCTTAAACTTCACGTTCAAAAGTGGAATCACTGATGTTAAACTTTTTTTTACTTATTTAAATATAAAAATTCGTTTTAATACATCATCAGAATTTTTTTTGTTATTAAAAAATTACCAATTTACAAACTTGAAAAGTCTTGCAATTTGTTTCTAGTTTTTGGTGGATAAATGTAAACATTTGACGTCGAATATTTTTACTTTTAAACTTTTTAAAGTACATTTTCTCAAAATTTTTGGATTTTTGAAAATAATTTTTGTTGTTAGTAATTGTATAAAACTTTTGAAATATGTACAAAACTTTACAAGTGTTTTTTCTACTTTGTATTTTTTTACCTTACAATTTGTAATAAAGTTGAGTTTGACTTGTAAAAATGTATTTATTCATAAATTTTTAAAAATTTAAAAATTGCAAAAATTTAAAAGTCGAAAAAACGTCAAATGCAATTTTCAGAAAATATTTTTTGCTATTTAAATTTTTGCTAAACAAATATTACGCTTATACACTTACAGTTTACATATATATGTACAGATACTATGTATACATACATATTATACACATACATATGTATTATTTTTAACTTTGAATTTTTATAATTTTTTTCTTATTTACTCCACCATAATATTCGTGTGTGTTACAGTAGTTGAATGATGACAAACAATCGTACTACCGTAGTCGATAGTTCAGCCGAATCGAACGGCATTAATAAAATGCCCGCAAATTCGAAAAATTCCACGCAAAACCAAACTATTCAATTCGACTTGAACGATGTGGACAAATTGGACTACGAAAAGAATGACAAAAATTTGGCAAGCAATGGAATTACCGTAATCGAACGGAATAATTGCGTGGAAAAGCCAAGAAAGTTTTATAAAGCAGATTCGACGCCGCCGTTTTTATTCAGCTTTTTCTTCGGTCTACAAGTAATTTTTAAGTTATACATATGTATGTACGAATTTCCTTGTACATACATGTATATGTATTAGGGTTGGGCGGAAGTAAAAGTTTTCAATTCCGAATCAACAAAAAATCGCAAATTGGAATTCTAATTCTGAGGCTTAAAAATGGCCGGAAAGCTGAAATTATATTAATTTGCAATTTTTTAAAAACTAAAAAAATTTTTTTTACACAAAAGTTGGAGATCTTTATGTATAAGATAATAAAAACAATAATTTCTCGAAAATTTAATGGCTCAATTTTTTGGAAAAACTTCCGAATTTCGGCTAGTCGGAATAGCGAAAAAATCGAAATTCTCCCTGACATGTCCCCGTCTGCAGCTTAGAAAATTTTGAAGAAAATTGTTATTGAAACTGTTATTTCCATAAAAAGTCCACCCAACAGTGAATGAATTTTTAGAAAAATTAAAATTAAAATATTGAGAGATTCCAATCGTTAAAGTTTTAGCAAGTAATGGTGTCGGTGAGTGTTTTGGTCTCAATTCCATTCATCATCTCCGACGAGGTTTGCCCCGGCAGGGATTTGAACCAACTTCGCGTACGTCTCATTTCGGGCACGTTTGTCGTCTGCGGAATCGCCACAATCCTCCAGACTTCTGCCGGCATGCGGTATCGTATTTTGCCCTTAAATTATTTATAATTATTAGAAAAAATATTTTTCTAAACTTGAAAAAATATTTTGTAATATCACATTTTTTTTGAGAATTTAGCAATTGTTTGCTTAAAAGTACTGTAAGTTTTTCCTTTGCTTAGGTTAGCGCTTCTACAGGGCGTCGCTTTCGCGTACATTCCCTCCGTGCGCGCTTTCATGTCGCTGGCGGAATTTCACTGTAACGCGACCATCGACGACGTCGTGCCGCCAGAAGTCTACGAAGGCAAAATGGCCTTAGTTGGTTCATATTTGCCTTTTTCAGCCCATCTTTTGATATAAAATCATCACCCAAAATTTTTGCCACAAACAAGGTTTACCATGAAGTCTTGTCATGAAAATATAGTTACTGTAGATAACGGTATTGTTTAGATTCAAGGCACACTGCTGGCCTCGTCGACGGTAACAATGCTGATTGGCGCTACGGGAATTGTAGGCCAAATGACTAAACTCATTGGACCGCTTACCGTATCCAGCCTCATGATACTGTTGATGCTATCCTCGGTACGGTTGTGTGTGGAGCGAATGGAAAAGCACTGGATCACACTCGTGTACTTTACACATATATTTGTGAAAAAATTTACAACAAATCGAATATCTTATCCAAAAAAAACATAGCAAATCTAAATTACTTTTAATCTACATACATATGCATTAGGATTGGGCGGAAGTAAAACTTTTGAAATTCCAAAAGTGAAAAATTACAAATTTTTTCCATTTTTTGTCTTTTTTGCTTACACAAAAATTTTTAATAATAAAAAGACCGCTAAATAATTAGTGTTCATAGGAAATACCATCACAGTAAGTTGGAGATTACTGTGATGTAATAACAGGAATTTCTCAAAATTTTTAATTAAATTTTTTTGAAAAACTTCCGAATTCCGACTATCCGGAATAGCGAAAAATGCGTAGGAATTCCGCCCAACCCTGGTTGTGTGCATTCATTGCCAAAATGTAGAGGTGGTGTTTGTGTTTAGAATGGTGGCCGCGTTGTTTGCGACGGTTTTGTATTTAGCGAGGGTAAGAGTACCGTTTCCCTCGTATTCGAACGGAAAATTCAAAGCGATTCACATTAATATCTTCGGCCAATATCCTGTAAGCACAATTACGTGAATATTTTTTTACCAAATTTTTAGTAAAATATTCTTTTTCAAAAATTTATCGATTACATTGCCATATGAATAGGTATTTAGTTAAACAAATGAAAACTGATTTTGTGAAATGATTTTCTTTCAATCTGAAATTCTTGTTATAAATTTTAGTTGGTAAAAAAAATTTTACAAAATTAATGATATTATTCAAATCATAGCTCGGTAACCCCCCACAACACAACAATATTCTTTTTCAAAAATTTATCGATTACATTGCCATATGAATAGATATTTAGTTAAACAAATAAAAACTGATTTTGTGAAATGATTTTTTTTCAATCCGAAATTCAAAATTCTTGTTATAAATTTTAGCTTTTAAAAAAAATAATTTTACAAAATTAATGATATTATTCAAATCATAGCTCAAAAATGGCCTGATTTCCATTCTACGATCACTTTAGAGTGATTTACGGTCATTTTTGGGGTGCCGCACCAAATCACGATTTTTCGCTGGGGGTCACGCCGAGCTATGATTCAAATGATAATGATTTTATTGTTAATGAGAAAAGAATTTAGTATCTGATAGCAATCACAATTTCGTGGATAATTTGTTGGCTTTTGACGGTAACCGAACTAATTCCTCGCGACAGTACGGTACGAACCGACAAAAATGTTACCGTAACGGCGTTGAGAACGTCTCCCTGGTTTAGAGTCCCTGCATTTGGTAAGTTTTTTTTGCTTTACGCATAAAACATTTTACGTAATTTTGAAAAAATTTTATACAAAAATCGAGCGAGTTCAATTAGAAATACATATGTATGTACAACATTTTCAGCACAAGTTGGAAATAAAGTTTTTATTAAATGTGAAGAAAAACAGCAAAAATTTGATAAATTCAAATTTAAATAATTTAAAGTTTAAATAATTTAAAGTTTAAATGTGCTGGTTATAATTATTTAATTTAAGATTTTAATTTAGGCGAATTTGGCGCGCCGCGCTTCAATTTTGGTCTTTTTATGGGCTATTTGGTCTCAGCGCAAACAACGCTTTTCGAGGCGGTCGGCAATTATCACGCGGTGGCGCGCGTCTCCGACGAGCGACCACCACCTTCGCACGCGCTTAACCGCGCCATTCTCGCAGAGGGTTAAAAATTTTTTCTTTCTTATCAAAATTCAAATTAAAAAAAAATTTGAAAATAAGTTGGAAATTGAGTTCAAATTAGCGTACCATATTGAATTTATTATGCATAATTATTCATTACACATATTCTCGAATTTATTGTTATAATAATTGGTTTAGGCATGGGATGTTTTCTGTCCGGATTAATCGGGCCCGGAGTTGGAATCACTACTCACGCCGAGAACGTCGGCGTTATTGGAATTACGGGTGTAAGTTTTTAATCTTCTTGTTTAACAAAACCATTTTTTCTTTCAATTCGGTTTGACAAACAATTGCAAAAAGGGAGGGGGCAGACAAAAAATGAAAATGTACGAGCTCTGAACACTCACTGTGAATTTTATGATTGCAAATTTTCAGAGTTTGAACGACAAAAAAACTGAACTCAAATTCAAATTATGTCCATAAAAATGTATTTATTATGTACATATATATATATATGTACATGTGTATATATATATGTACATGTGTGTTTGTTAGGTGGCTAGCCGAATGACGATGGTCCTCGGCGGATTGACGTTGATTCTGTTCGGAGTGTGCACAAAGTTGGGCGCCTTGCTCTCGTCGATCCCCGACCCGTTGGTGGGCGCGGCGCTAGCCTCGTCGATGGCGATGGTGGGCGGCGTCGCGGTGGCGAATTGCCAAATGGTCGACATGAAACAGACGCGAAACACCGCCATTCTCGGCTTTTCCATTATGATGGGCATGTGTGTGCCGACTTTTTATGAAAGAAATCCGCAACTAATACAAACAGGTAAATACATTTTTTACTTGAGTGGATGATTGAGACACACATTTCATACGGTATAACGATATGCAAATTTGTACGTACATACATACATAATACACTCCTGTTCAAAAGTATAAGTACAGTTTAAAAATTGGCATAACTTTTGTCTCAAATGTCGGAAAAAAATCGGTTTTTTCAATGAAAAATTTTTCGTTTTGAAAAATTTCAAAAACCATGGAAGTCCAGTATTTCTGATGTAAAAACACGTGTTTTAAAAAAAAGTTTCATCCGATACCGACATTTGAGACAAAAGTTATGCCAATTCTTAAACTGTACTTATACTTTTGAACAGGAGTGTATATGTACAAAATTTGATTTTTGAATAATTTTATATGTACATTTTTTGGTATAGGATATGAAACATTTGACCAAGTGCTGAAAGTGCTTTTGGGCCTTCCGATGTTTGTGGGCGCATTTACAGCGTGTATTTTGGACAATACCGTACAAGGTACTTCCATTACAATGAATTAAACTTTTTAAATATTGTTTTTGAATATTGAAAAATGTCGCGTATGTAAATATCAAAAAGTTTAATATCAAAAAAATATTTTGAAAAAATTATTATTAATTTATGGAAAATACATTACTCTCTCTCTATATATATATGTAGCAGCATGTATGTATTTTAGGCGTAACTCGCTCACAGCGCGGTCTACGCGAGCGCGGAGTCGGCTACGATCTCGGCGCCGGAGAGCGCGACGTTTACGCTTTCCCCGCGCCAATCGCGAACTTCATCGAACGCTTTGGCATTCTGCAAATTTTGCCTTTTATTCCAAAATCAAAGAAAATGTCATCTCAAAATTTAACCACTAATCAATCTACCGTATCCGCCGTTAGTCTAGCATTATGAATTTGTTGTTCTTGTTGTGGTTATTTATTGAAATTTTTAGTTGTTCAGCTTTGTACATACATATTACATATATTGTAGATTAAGCTATTTTTGACATAAAACCTCAAATTTCTGCTTTACCGTACTCAAATATCAAAAGTGAATAAAATATAAATTTAAACATTGAATTTACTTATTATACATAAATATATTAAATTTACCATACAAAAAGTACGGTAGCAAAAAAAAATTTTAGTAATTTTTTGGAAGAAAGCCATAATTTGCACTTTGTTGTAAAAAAGAGAAAAATATACTTTTTTGATGTAAACAATAAATTTTGTTATTTTTTTGGCAATTTTTGTTTTATTTTTTGTCATAAATTCCGAAAGGCCGTCAATTTGAAAGTTTTGCTGGGCGAGGGGAAATTGGATAAGTGTCTGCGGCAGATTTATTTTTTTCTGTGTCGCAGTTAAGATTTCTTTCTTTCTTTTTTTTGAAAGCTGCTAAAAAATGTTTGCAAAAAAACCCGAAAAAATGCAATCACACAAAACGGTAAAATGTAACCTGAACATGTTTTTAGTCATTTTTATCTCTGTTGCTTTTGTTGTTGTTGTTGTTGTTGTTGTTGTTGTCGTTGGGCCACAAAAATATGTTTTTAGTCATTTTTAGCGCTGCCTTTTGTTTTTCGCCAATGTGTAACACGCGATTTTTTTCGGCCGTGTCCATTGTAATCTGTGTTGGCTGGTTTGCAGAGGGAAAAGGTATTGAATTACTTAGAAAACGGGGCATGTTCAATGAATTTGTTTTGGCATGTGAGCGAGGAAAGTGGTTTGCTGTGTTTTGGTTAAATTTCTCTAAGGTGAGTAAGCCAAAAATGGTGAAAGCTTTAAGGCAAGAAAAGCAGCGCACGAAAAAAAGTGAATAGTCAACAAAAACAAAAAAATAGAAAAAATGTAACAGAAAGGCAAATAATATAATGGAAGACGTAAGGAGAAAGTAAAAGAAAAAAAGGAAAGAGGCGGAAAGAGAAAGAGAGAGAGAGATAGAGAGAGAGAGCGAGAGAGAAAGGCAGAAAGAAAGAAAGAACTTCAGAAATAAAGAAATGCAGAAAGAACGAAAAACATGTCTTTTTCTTCCTAAAAAGGAAAGGAAAACAATGCAAAATTCTTTTTTCTTTTCGAACTTTTTTGGTGGGCTTGAAAATTGGTTTGGCAAGTTGTTTGGCTGCCATTTTTACCTCTCAAAATGCCCAGAAATGTTTTCGTTGTTGTCGGTTTGTTGTTGTTGTTTGTGGGGCTGCTATACACATAAACACATAAAAACAGCAGCAAAATTTAAATAGACCAAAATAAATAAAATACATGTATTTTATCTTTATTATACACATACACATACATTCATACGCATATGCACACACAAACACACACAAAATGCATGTGTACCGACTGGCTTACGTTTTTGACGTATTTTTTTGTTGGCATTGTGTGGCCATATTTCGTTCGCCAAAAAGGTTTATTTGGTGAAAATTGGAATTTTTTTCTTTTGCGCTTTGCTTTAAACAGCCAGCTTTCCTTTCCTTTGTCTTCCTTACGTTTGCCTCGTTCTGCTTCGTTCGTCGGCATTAGTTTAGTTTCCTAAACTAGCTTTTTTTAAATTTTTTTGTATACTTTTTGAAATTATATTTAATTAAAAAATGCAAAAATTATTTTTTTTAAGTTTTTATTTAATTTTTCAGGCGTTCCTCCACAGTTACTATCGTAAATTGCTGTACATATGCACATACAATAGCTGTACATAGACTTATAATTGAACTTTTTGCCACATTAAACATTTTTTAATTAATTTTTTTAATTTGCAGAATGGAATAAAAAAGTTTTTTTTGCAATTTCTATTTTTAGCGCAATGAAATAATAGTAAAAAATAAAAGATCTTCGCACCCTATCCTTCTCCATGGAACGTCTTTTGGCGTTCCATTAAACATTTATTTATTTTTTACATCAAAATTACTTTATTTTCTTTTATTTATTCATTAAGGCAAGAACATTTCTTTCTCTCCTTTCTCATGCTTTTCGTTTGTTCTTTTCTTTTTTTCAGGCTTTTCTATTCTTTTCTCGCCTTTTCTTTCTTGTCCTTTCCTTTCCCTTCCCCCAGCTAACGCCAAAACGAATACATTCGAAGAATTATTTTATAATTAGTTTCTAAATGATCTTCGATAATGTTACTTTTTTATGCTTTTTTTCGATGAGAGAAAAGTCGCACAAAAAAGAAGTTAATTTCGCAAAAAAGAACACAAAAATTTATATATATACAGTTCAAAAATGCTCAAAAATTTTGTTTTTTGCTTGCAAAAATCGATGAAATAAATTTTAAATAAAAAAAAAATTTTTTTATTTATTTTTTCAAAAAATCAAAAAATAAATTGTGTTTGTTTTGTTTTGAATTGATGTGATTGCAATTTAAAAATGTGAAATTTTATAGGGGTCGATGGCAAAATTTGAAAAGATTCGCAATTATGCCATGTTGAGAGCATCCTCCAAGGAATTATCCACAGCTTTGCTATCGCTACCGTCCTGATTTCCGGCACAAAAACAACAAGAACAACGGCAAAATTGGCCTTCTTCAGAAACAACACAATTAACATCAACAACAACAATGTACACGGCCAGATCCGCAGCGCTAACAACAGGAACAAGAACAACATCATCAACACCAACGGCAGCAGCAGTAGTAACAGCGTACTTCTGATGCTGACGTGATGGAAGGGGATGCGTCGAGTCTGAAAGAATTTCAAAATTTATTGGATAATGCCGACCAATCCAAGACCGCCTCGTGGAAAAAGGTAGGAATTTTAATATCTTTGATTTTCAAAATTTTACAATGTTAAAATTTTTGAAAAAGACCGAAAATTCTCTACATAGAAATATCAACCTCCGCCACGAGTGATTTTTTTGAAGAAATATGAGCAAAATTTACTCAAAATTTTTGCGTTAGAATTCATTTTCGTTATACCCCGGTTATACTTCGTTATTCGGTATTTCGTCATTTACAAAATGTATACCGTCTTACGCATAATATATATTATTGTTACAGTACGCTCGACTTGTACTTCCGCACGTGGGATTGGTGACGGTGGTGTGCGTGTACGCGATGATCGGAGCTTGGATTTTCTACAGCCTCGAATCTCCGCACGAGGACCGCGTAATTTTTAATTGAATTTAAAGTTGGCTATTAATTTACAAAAGCCTATAAGAATTTTATTCTCAAGTCGAATGATTGTAGCTGAAGTTGCGCGGCATTGAGCGCATTACGCAAATGCGCCACGAGCTGATGGAAGTGATTTGGGAAAGGCAGAGGCTTTTGCAAGAGCGTGGCGAGACACTTTCCCACGACGAATGGATGGCGAGAATCAGGCATAAATTGCAGCTTTTCAACGAAAACCTCTACCGTGCCTACAAGGATCAGTATGTACGGTAAGTCGTTGGATTTTTTTTTGCTTTTATTATTTCAACTTTGACCTTATACCTGCGTACATATACCTGTGTACCAGGGGTGCTAACATTTACAATTTATCGTTTACGATGTTCAAGTAAGTATAACTTTCGAATTCTTAGTGTTTATTTATTTTATAATTTAGTGAACATGATGAGGAAATTTTTTAAATGCTTTAACGTTACTGTATTTTATAGTATTTTATCCAAAAAAATATTGAAAATTAAAAAAATTATACAAATAGAGAAAAATTGTCACTTTTTTGATTAAATAATTTCTATTTTTTCAAACTTTTTTGTGGTTTAACCATTGTTATACACATACATATGTATGTAGATGCATGTATACTTTGAAAAAAAAGAAATGGATTTTGAAAGAATCGTACAAAAAATCACTTTAGGTATGGTGACGTGAAAATCACGACTTCGCGCGTCTACGATCACTTCCACCAGCAGCAATTCGACTCGCGCATTACGCGTCATCGCTCCTCGAAACGCTGGGAAAAGGGCGGAAAACTGTGGACGGCTAGCAGTTCTCTATTCTTCGCCACCACAACCATGGCCACTATCGGATATGGTAGGTGGTTAAGCAGATACGATACAGAGTAGTGCTGTTATCATATATTATACTTAACTGTATCTAAATACATAATAATAATGATAATCTTTGCGGTGTTATTGCTATTACGACCTTACATGATTATAATTAATTACATTACATTTTTGAATTATTTAGGCAATATTGTACCCGTAACGTCGAAGGGCCGTATCGCGTGTATCGTATTCGCGTTGTTCGGCGCACCGTTGGCGATCATTACGATCGGTGATTTGGGAAAATTTTTGTCGGAGTGTACGATATGGCTGTATCGTGGGCTGAAAGAGCGGATGAAACTCATGCGATATCAACTCAAAATGTGGACTTTGCGCAAAAGTTAATATTTTATTACTTGTTTTTGACAATTTTTTGTGCTTCTCTTGATATAATAAAAAAATTTACTATAAGACGAATGAGAAAGTGAGCAAAGAAAAAGTTAGAGAAACAGAGAGATAAAAATATAAAAATTTTTTTTTAATGTTCACACATTTATGTAAACGGCAAGAAAATAAGTAAATAGGCAGAATCTTTTCTGTTTTGTTTTATACGTTAATAAGTGCTTGTTATCTATAATACAAAAATCAAAACTCCAGGAAGCATGATCTCGGAAGTGGACGTGGAGAGTCTGGGCGACGGCGCGGGCAGCGCGTCTGCCACCGACCCCTCCAACATGGACATGTCCGACTGGGACGACCTGGGTAAAGCGGAAGTGCCTGTCTTTCTCGTCTTTGCTATTCTTCTCGTACGCTCATTTTATTTATTTTTCAAATTTTATTTCAAAATATTCAAATACATATAACGCCAATTCATTATGTTAAATTTCAGCTTTACATTGCCTTTGGCGGAGTTTTGTTCGCAATTCTCGAGTCGTGGACCTACATGGATGCCTTCTACTATTGTTCGCACTTTTTTGTTGCATTTACATACATACATTAAGAAATTTAGAAAAAAATTAAAAAAATTTTTAATAAAAAATAATACATATTATTGTTAGGTTGTTTTCTTACCCCCAACAAATCCAGGAATTAATAAATTGTACATATTTTGAGAAAGCCTGTCTTATTTTGAGAAAGCCTGTCGAGAAAGCCAGTAAGCTTCCCATCGAGTGCGATTTGCAAAAAAAATACATGAAACTACACACAAGGTTAATGAACTGCAAAATTATATTGACGATTTCGATGAGGAACTTGTATACATATGCAAATGTGTATATGTATTCAATTATTTTAAATTTAGGTTTCGTTTCGTTGACTACGATCGGATTTGGCGATTTGGTGCCAAATCGACACGAGTATGTTTTTTGCATCCAATATTTACATTCTTTTATGACTATGTATTGATTAGCTACAGCATTCACATTTAGAATACTATAGCAATTGCTGGTATGTATGTACATATACATATATACGCACAATAAAAAATTGCGGAATAAACATAATAGAATACATATTAGGTACATAGTACTGATGTTGATCTACCTGGGCGTGGGCCTTGCCGTGACGACGATGTGCATCGATTTGGTCGGCATACAGTACATTCAGAAAATACATTATTTCGGCCGCAAATTCAAGGGCACAGACATTCTGCAAATTCTACGCCGCAAACGAATGCTCGAACGACGTTTTGCGATGGGCGAAGGCAAAGAGTTCATCGAATACGTCATTCAGGTCGCGCAAGAAAATAAGTTCGTTTTCATTTTTATCTTTTTTGGTAGTTTGATTTATTTATTTTTGTTTTTGTTCTGAATATTGGCTTATGGTTTCCAACCAAGACCACCACAATGTGTCTGAGGCAAGTCTTTTTTGAGACATTTTTGCATCAGTTTTTGATCAAAAATTCTATATTTTAGTTTTTTCTTTTTATAACTACCGTAATTCTTTCACTTCTTAAGGATCTTTTATCTTTCGAATCCGTGTATTATCCTCTAGCAACTTCAAGATGTCAGCGATCCAAACTCTTTTCAAAGAAAGCCTCAGCTTTTCTCCCGAATGAGCCAGTGCATATGTACATAGCTGCCTTTGACTAGGCTTCTTTTGAATTATATAATAATATTTTTGTCTCCAATAAAAAACAAAATTTTAAAATTTGTTAAAGTTTTGTAATTTTTGACTTAATTTTAATCTGAATTGTTTTGAGTGAATCTTTTCGATTTTCAGGGCCTATCATCCACCACCGGCCAACTTGAAGAAGATTCTACCGGCGTTGAAAGTGGCGAGTCAATTCTACTCGCACGACGTCTTCGACGGTGAGGTCGCCGAGGACCGCCTCTCCGTGCAGTCTTCCGACAAGGGCGACTTCGGCGCTTTGCCGTGGGGCATCGAGGACGAAATCCTCACCGACACCACGCCCATATATCAACTGCCTATGGCGCAACGCGTGCCCACGCCGCGCCTTCTCACCGCCGACGATTTGCCGCTGCCGCCGCGCTTCGATACGGCTAGTATGCTCAACAGCGATCGCTCACAGTATTCTTTACTTTTTTTGGCCACTAAAAATTCGCTAATTTGGCCTTTTTCCATTATTTTATATTTATTTTTTATTTTTTGTAATGTTTTGTCTTCAAAAAATTTTTCAAAAAATTTTCTTCAAAAACAAAAAATTCAAAAAATCAATTTTTATTATTTTAAATTTATATCTTTTGATGTTCAAATTGTTTTTATTTTGAAATTATTCTTTTTGTACGAATTTGCAGAATGTACGAAATGTGGGCTGCGTCTCGCACGGCCTCGTGGGCGGAGTCGGGGCCGGACCTCTCATTCCACTGCTCAATCTCGACGCCGGCCTCCGTGCACGAGCGCGAGGCGATCTACGCCAATTTCCACTCGCCAGCGCCTACCGTAACGTCTTTCAAGTTCAGCTTTCCGCTCGATCTTCCGAAAATAGGCAAGAAATTCACTTTTATTCAGTCTTCTAACTTGAATACCTTTTTAATCCACAATATTTGCATCCAAAAATGTGCCCAATTTAAAAATGTATGCAAATTGTATTCAAAATGGATTATTCAAGTAAGATCACGGGAAGAAATGAACGCCAGAAATGAATTTCATTTGAATTTTTTTACATCTTTGTATATTGTATAAAAAATGGATTCAATTGGACACAAATTGCATCCAACCTGGTTATCTGCATGAATCTGCAGATCTAGATACCTGGGATTCAAGTTACATCATTGATTTTATCACGTCAATATCGTATAATCGAACTTACTCAAGGACTGAATTTAAATTTTTTAAATTTTATTATGTCGAACTTATTAAGTTAACTTAACTTTATTAAAAAATAAAACAAAAATATCGCAATTTTTTCAAGTTTTATTGTGAAATCTTTTTAAATTTTGCCAAAAATTTAGCGGAAGAAAGCCGCCGGTCGCGTCGCGTGAACAGTTGTCCCGCGCTGGACGCCACGCACTCCATTTCGCCGCATTCGCCCGCCTCATCTAGCGTAAGAATAGCTAAGCGCTTGCGACGATGCAAATCGTCGCGTCACATTACGCTGTATTGTGGCACGCAACGCTTCGCGCACGGCGGCGAATTTTTGCGGCCGCTTTTGCTTTCGCTTTGTGAAAAGTGCTCTTTTGTGGGGGTGGCGACGCGTTATAAATGTCGTGTGTGTAAATATTGCGCTTTGGTTGATAGGAACGCGCTTACCGTAAACGCTCTAGCCGCCACCAACCGTAGGTTTGGTATGTCGCGCACGGGTGAAAATGACGAACAAACTTCTTTGCCGAGCGAAGTGAAGAAGAAAAATGATTTGAGCGACGTTGGAGCGTCGCCGAAAAACAAACTGTTGAGCGGCGTGCAACCCCATTTTGTGATTGAACCGCCCTTTATGCTTTCGAAATTAGCGGCCAAATGCGATTTGATGGATCCGTTCGAAGAATTTTGCGATGAGAATGGCGCGCTGGACGCGCTGGACTCGGATCGTTCGTCGAACGAGCGTTCCGAGCGCGGAAACGAAAGTCGGAGAAAAAGGCGAAAAAGTTGGGTGAAAAATTTGGTAACTCTTTTAAAGTTTCGTGACGCGTCGGCTGGTGCGCGTTCGAGCGCACGCGTCACTACCGTTGCGAACGATGGCGCAATCGCTACCGCGCAGCCGCTGACGCGCCCCAACGTGCAATTCGACAATCCACAGCGCCGTAGACCATCGCTGTGGAGTCAATTGCCGCTTTGGTTTTATCGTAAGCGTAGCGTGTTTGCCGCGCGTCAAGGCCGAGAAATGACGCAAGCCAGTCCGTCGACAAACGCGCTACTTTCCGCCGCCAACTCGTCGAACAGCGCCCTACAAGCGGCGGAGGACGAGGCGGTACAGCCGGTGTTGAAGCGGAAGAAGCGCGAGCGAAAAGCGCGCCGCGTAGATCCGTTAAGCGGTATGGATTGGCTAAATATTAGTCCGCGTATCGCCATCGTTGTCGCCGAGAATTTGCCGCGTCTCTTTGCGCGCACTCGGCGCGATTCCGCTAACGCTCCAATGATCACGTCAAGCGGCGGGCTTGACGTCGCCGCTAACGCGCTTCTACCGCCTCGAGCGGACGAAGACGGCCGCAATAAATCATCGCTCTCCACAGGCAAACTATCGTCAACGATGGTGGCTTTGCCGCGTAATGTGAGTTAGCTGCCGCTAGCGTATCAGTTGATAATATCATCCCAATTGATGCGATAATCTACATATTAACATTTTTTTCGAATTAAAAATTAACATTTTGCTAAATTTATCATTCGTTTTTCGCCTGTGATAGGATTATATGTATGTTTGTATATTGTGCTTTAATTTTCTCATTTTAATTATTTTAAATTCAAAATATCATCATACGCAAAGCAACAAAGTGATATGATATTATAAATAAAAGTCGCTTGTGCCAACGCTTTTCTTTCGCAATTTTTAACTAACATTTTGCTTTTTTTCTACATTTTTGTGTTATTTTTTTTGCAATTTTATTGAAAAATAAAGTTTAAATTTTATTTACTTTTTAATCTTTATTTTGTGTTTTGAAATGAAAGTTTGTCGACAATTGACAAAATTGTCAACTTTTAGAAAAAATGAAATTATTTAATTCTTCGCGTAATGGTCAGATTTTTGAAGCTTGCTTTAGATATTGTTTTTTGTGCACTTTTTCAATATTGTACATACTTTTGTATTTATGTAAGAGGCGGGAAAATTTCGATTTTCAATTTTTTTTCCCTTCGACTTTTGTTTTTTTTTTTTGTTTAATTCAACCTCATCCATAAGTGATTTTAGAAGAAATATAATCAAAATTAACACAAAATGTAATATTTTTATAAGATAATTTTTTTAAAGCTTTTCGGTAAATTTCTTCTTTTCAATTTCGAGTTTTGGCGACTTTTTCCTTTAAATTTTCGATTTTTGAGATCACGAGGGTTTTTCGATTTTTGATTTTAAAAAGCGTGTTGTATACACATACATACTTTCGCACTGCA
>SAUE01000014.1:172755-185378 GCA_009724625.1 Deladenus siricidicola | reverse complement strand
TCTCTCTCTCTCTCTCTCTCTCTCTCTCTCTCTCTCTCTCTCTCTCTCTCTCTCTCTCTCTCTCTCTCTCTCATATATCAATGTATTAATGAATGACCGACTTGTTATGAGGTGATTCGATTTGTGGACGGCGTCAGCCAAAGGCACTTCGCCAATGCACAAGTCGTCAAAGTCTTTTGACTCGTCTTCGCCAGGATCGAGGACCAAAGTGAATGTTAGCCTGAAGTTACATATTTATAAATATTATTATTGGTTATATCGAAAAATAAATCTTCAAATATAATTGTTTCCAATGTCGCAACTTGTAACATAAAAAATAAAATAAGAAAACTTCAACGAATTTATGGAGAGAAAATTATTATTTTTACGAACAACACAATTACCGATTATTTGAAGAAGTCCACTGACGCAGAAGCGCAATTCTTGTTTGATTCAATTCGTACACTAAAATGTGTACAGTATGTAAACAGTTACATAAATCAAAGAGATTACAATGTTCTATTAGATACAATTACTGTACACGATAAATACATATATGTATATGTGTATACTTCGTTCGGCATCGCTGAAGTCGCACGCGTCAAAAGTGTTGCGCGGTAGTGAAAATGAGCCGGGCGTTTCGCAAAGTTCGCGGTTAAAATCCAAAAAGTTCCACTCGACGAAAACTCGCGCGTCGTTGTAGGAGGGCGCGAGTAGCGGCGAACTATTCGCCAGCCGCAGCCGACCCACGCGAATGCGCGCGATGGCGCCCTTTGGCTCCGCCTCGATTCCGCCCACATCCTCGTCCGCGTTCTGAACATTCGCTATTTTTTAACGCTCACCAACGCGTAAGAAAATGAAAAATAATTTATTCATCACACAAAACCTGCGACGTTTTGGCGCGTAGAGAGGGTGGCGCGGCCACAATTTCCTTGCCGCTTTCAGACTTTTGATATTTCGAGCGCTTCGAGTTGACATCACCGCCGTTCGCCAACGGCGAATTGCCGTTTTCGCTCGCGCTTTCTGCGTAGCTCGACGTTTCGCTGGCTGCAAACTTTTCAGCTTAACAGTTTAGCTAGTGTTGGTTCGTTATAAATTTTTCGCCAAACACCGCCTCCAAATCCGCCTTCAGATTCCACTCTTTTCAAAAAAAAAATTATCCGCCTCCGGAGACAACTTTCTAATTTTTTAAATTGCCTTCACCCCCGGAGGGCGCGTCCGTCGCTTCATAGTCAATTTTTTGCTCAGTAAAACGTTTCACAGTCCATTAAAAATAAAAATAAAACGAATAAAAAAGAATAACGAAATCTTGCAAAAGTAATCGACTAAATGGTTTTTAGCTCTTTTAATAATTTTTTAATTTTTAATCAAAAAACATTCCGGAGGTATCATACATTTTTTGCAGTGCTTCAGCCTCCGACGGCGACTCCCTAATTTAAAAAAATGTCTTTGCTTCCGAAGCTGGGACCCAACCCGAAGCTGGGATGTCGAAAAAAATGTGATTATGCAAAAATTATTTAATTACACATGTAAAAAAACCAACGCGGAATGGAGGAGTGCAAAGGCTCAGTGAACTCGACGGCTTTTGGCGCTTTTTTGCCGGCCTCTTGTGGCGAAATGTGTCTGGGCATTGGCGCGGCCACTTTTGGCAATTCGCCGAGCAGTGATTTTCGAATTGGCGCCTGCGGCGCTTCTGCCTTTTCCTGCTTGGTTGGCGCCAGCGCAAATTCATCCGATGAGGAGGAAGCCATGGACAACTGCGAGGACGCGTCCGTCCCCAACTCCAGCATTTGTTCCACCTGCGCTTCCAGAAGGCCCCGCCCACTCTCCCGCTCGTCCCCCTCGTTCTCTCTCGCCTCGACTGCATTGATTTTGGGCAATCGATCGCTATTTTCGCCGCCACTCGAAACCTCTTCCTCCACGACTGCTAAACATTTTTATGGTTAAAAAAATCATTTGATTTTTTAAATTTTTTAAACTAATTTTTTAAGTTATTTTTTTATTTGTTAAAAATTGCATTAAAAGTTAAACAAGATAAGACAATGTATGTCATGCCCTATATTAAATAGAAAGAAAAAAATTAATATTATTATAGTATATTTTTTGAATATTTTCTGCAACGTTTTTCAACTTTTAAAAATCTTAAAATTTGAAAAAAATTTTGACTTTTAATTTTTTTATCAAACACTTTTAGAAATATTTTGGTGGTTTTTGCTGGATGTTGTTTTTGACACAATCATACGTTTGATATTTTATAGCCGGAAGCTCTCAAACCAAATATTAGAAATCGATTTACCTAGCTGTCAAAGATATTTTACAAATTCTTCCTCGCAGTTTGAGAAAACAAAAAATATAAATCGATTTGCCTATCATCGAATCTAGAAGTCGCCAAAATTACAAAAGAAAATATAAAATATAATATTTTCTAATTCTACCCAATAAATACTTTCAAATTGTTCCTTAATTTCACCTCCTCCCTCCGCGCCGTCGCCATTGTCGAGCACGATGTCCTCGTCGGTGGGCGAACGTTTGAGCGTTGGGTAAGTGGCGTCCGAGGCGATTGAGGTGATGCTGGCGGACGACGAGGACGCGGACGCGTTCCGCAAGTCCGACGATGCCTCCTCTGCCGACGACGACGATGACAATTCCGCCGCCTTCTGCTCACCATCCGCCGCCCCGATCCCCACACCCTGCGCCCTCACCGCCACACCTTGCGCGTTTGCCGCCACTAAATGGGGAGGAGCTGAGGGGATGTAGGCGGCCTTGCCGTTTTGGTTCTGGTTTTGGATGAGTTTGGGCGCGTCCTCAACGTCCGGATCGTAGACTCGAGGCATTTTCTTCTCGACTACTGGCTCATTCGGCGGCAAATTGTCTGGCGGTGAGATCTTCGGAGAACTCACTTTTTGTGGTTCAATCGCCACCTCATTTTCTTTCTTCGCCAAATTTTGTATCCGACCCAACGCAGCAGCATTCGACTCAGCTGCGTGCAGAGATGTACTCTTTTCCTGTTGCGCAGCTTCCGCTCTATCCGCATGCGCTGTGGGCAGCAACTTTCGCCGCAGCGCAGCTTCCTCCTCATTCTCGCCACTCTCATCGTCGCTGATTTCAAGGTGGGGCTGGCCTGCTGGAATGGATTGGACCACCATATTCGCGCTTTTCGCACGTTTTGAGGCGGTAGAGGACTGAACGCCAGGTCGGCCGACACTTTTTTGCGTTTCAATTTTTGTCACCAACTAAATTTTTCAATATTTTTTTGTTAAATTATATGTGCAAAACAAAAAAACGAGAAACCTTTTGCGCCAACTCGTCGATATTTTCGTCGAAAGTATAAGCGAATTTCCATCGGATGGAAATATCCACTGACACATTCGCCATTATTTCATCTTTCATCTGAATGTGTATTACAGTATATGTATGTACATACATATTAGGTTGTTCAGAAAGTTTTTACACTTTTTTTATTTCGTCCGCTAAGTCGTTTTGTCTTTTGTGTTTCTGGCGACATGTAATGTTTAAGGTAAGGGTGGCCGAGCCGTTCCTTTTTTTAAAACGAAAAAAATTACCAAGTTGGAGTGTAAGAAATTCTTATCAAAAATAGAGAATTTCGTCTAAAATTATCGATTTTTAAAAATGAATCAATTTTCAAAAATTTCGAAATTGTTATATCGTTTTAGAACCAAAACAATTCTCATTACAAAAATTCAAAAAATAAATTTTTATTTTTCTATTTCTCATAAAAATTTTTTATCTTTTCGTGAAGATTTTTTATTTTTTTTGAAAATTTGAGAAAAATGTATTTGAAAATGTTTACTTGGGTGAGGCCAAAGTGAGCCGAACCGGGCCCACATCTCAGCAGGCCTACGTATACGTCGACAAAAAAAGTGGGCCCGAGCCACCCTTATATTTTAATATAGTTTTGAAAAAATAAATAAATTTCGAATTCTGCACAAATTCTTCTTTGGACCGTTCGCTCTATTCCTAACGGGTTCTTCCACAAAATGCAAAACAATTGGGGAAACGAAATTCAGAACAAAAAACTTTCTGAAAAATCTATATAACAAAACTGTCAAATTTGTTTTGAACACGTAAAAATTAAAAGTTTTAAATTTCGGCAAAAAAAAACCAACATTTATGAGCGGAAATGTGCCGCAAAAAGATTGATTATTGGTGAGTGGAAACAGCGGCAGATTCAAATAGCCCAACGCGGCTGTCGCGGACGATTTCGCCGCTGTTGTGGAGCGCAGATCCAAAATATCGCCACTCTCCTCCCTGTCCTCAATCACATATATTTGCAATTCCTAAAATTCAATCTTTTATTAACAAATGAAAATAAATAAAAATTTTCATCAAAAAATGAAATCTTAAAAGCAAATATTTATATTCTAGTGAAGCCATCTAGGACTCTCTCTCTTTCTCTTTCTTTCTCCTTTCACTTTCTCACTTTCTCTCTTTCTCTCTCACGTTCAGAAATATGATACTTTTATTGTTCTATAAATATAGGAGGGATACATACCATAAAGTTATACAATTATCAAAGCCACATTATACATCTCAGAAACTACCGTAATCCTAGTTAACGACTCGACTTATACATATAGCTTAGCTTTTTTCGTAACCGGAATATCTTTAGTTAGCATATCCCGTCGCACTGCAATATATGTATGTATTTGAAAGGATAAGAGACTGCCGACCTGTGTTTTGAGGTAATCATTGAAGGATTGGCTCCAGTTGGGGATCACCCAGGATTTCGAGTCGTTGAATTCCACGGCGCCATCCACTCTGTGAACTTTCGTCAAATGTACGGGAAGGTCGAAGATCTGATACGCCGCGTACACGGCAACACTTTTTCGGGCTGAAAATCGAGAAATGAGTATGATAATACTGTGGTATACCGTAGAATAACAAAAATTACGCTCAACGAGACTATCCAGACCGGCGCATCGGTGAATATCAATGAACAATTCGTTGCACGACTCAATCCCGTCCTCAGCGCCTAGCGGCAAACACAATGAAGCCGTTATTTTTCGCTAAAATTGGCAAAATAAAAAATCCTTTAAAACGATGTACAGTCATTTCGTCGGCTTTGGTCATTAATTTCTGTTGGTCATTATATAATAATTATTTTTGGCAAAGATTAAATATTATTTGAAAAAATTAGTTAAAAAGCACTTTCCGTTATGACATATGTATGTACATAATACATAGCTAACCTTTTGAATGTTGAGTGCTTTGAGCAGACTGAAAGGCACGTCGATGTGATAGTCGAGCGTTGCCAAAGGCACAATCGACGGCTTTTTGCGCCAATTTTCGGAATTTCCGGCGAATTCTGCGCCGATTTGTTTGTGAAATTTGAGCTGACCGCTCAAATGATTCGAATGTTTTGAGGGCGCAAACAAAAGTTTTTTCAGCGAAATTTTCTCGCACGACCACTGCTCGTATGAAGCGCCCTGGACCTCGAACAATTCCACGGAAATGCCATCCTAAAATGCTAATTTCGGTTTTTCAAGCTTTGCGGAATTGTCATAAAAAATCATTTCTAAAGTTTTTGGTATTTTTCCAAAAATAGAATTTAACAAATAAAATTTCACCGTTTCCAAATAGTGTATGAATAAGTTGGAAACAAGAAGGTCATAAACTGCCGAATAGTCGAATGTCGCTCTAAAAATTTTATAATTCAACTCAAACCATTAAAATTGATTTTTAAAAGAAAATTACTCTGGTCCCCTCAGCAACGGCGTTGTCTCGAGTTCAAAGTCGAAGAACTCCACAGAAATGAACATAATTGGCGTCAAACTTTTTGCGCATTTCAGTCCCTCCTCGGTGAGCGCCAATTTCGTAAAGCGAAGAGTCATTTCCGTGGCGGACGCGTCACTTCTCCACAAGCCGTCAACATCGCGAATCTCCTGAAATGTTCTTTTTTATTCCACGCTTATTGTTAGTGTACAAAAACGCGTAAAGGTAGAGATTGTGTACAATAAAGAAACTGGAGAAAGGAATGAAATAGAAAAGGGAGTACGAGAGAAAGACAGACAGAGGCAGAGACAAAAACAGTGAGAAAGAGAGAAATAGATAGATAGATAAAGATAGAGATAGATAAAGAGAGATAGATAAAAAGAGAGAAAGAAAAAAAAATTTCTTTTCATTTTTGATGTGCCTTCCTTTCTAATTCAATTTCATTGATGTATAATGGATGTATATAATATAATCAATGAAGAAAAATTAAATTGAAAATGACACACCCCTGCCAGCGGCTCGAACGTCTGCGAAAGTCGCAATTCGCCGCCGTTATTCGCGAGGCTGTGTAATTGTTTTTCCAAAATATCGATTTCTTTTTCGCGCTCATGCAACTTCGCCGAATATTCCGCGACTTTCAGTTCACACTCGCGTTTGGCGCAATCCGTCGCGCTCCTCAGCTCGGTCATCTGTATAAAATTTCAAATAATATTGAAAATTCAAGTAATATTGAAAATTGTTTAAAAATTTTTCATTCAAAATGAGTAATATAGTGCAGCAATAAGCGCAGTAATTTTTACAAACATACATATATGTATAGATATGTATACGTATGTGTACTACTGTATGTACTACCTCTTTTTTCATGCTTTCGTTGATGTTGTATTGGGCGACGAGCATATTTCGCACTTTTTCGAGTTCCACGTAAATCTCTTCGTACATTTTCTGCCATTCGCGCAAAACTCTTAAATTTTTTCGTTTATTTTTAATACATATATGTATTAATATGTATTAAAAATAAACAAATAAAATAACAATATATTATATATAATAGTTTTTAATAAAAATATTTATCATTTTTGGAAAAAAAGCTATTAATAATCCAAGTCAAATCAAGTTTACCTGCGTCCCTGCTGCGTATTTCCATTTTCAATTGGGATTACGGATTGTACGGTATCCTCATCGTTACTGTCACGTGCAATGTGAGAGTTTACAATTGCGATTACGTCGGAGAAAAGTCTATCGAAAATGGAATTTGACGAATTCGCAGACATTTTCTCCATTTTCTGTTAAAAAACGTAATAAATTTCGATTATTTAGTCTTTGCTTTACAAAACGATCACGCAGTATTTTGCGCGATGGTTTTTTTTTCATTTTGTGGGAACTTCGAAAAAATGTGCCGTGTACAATTTTTATCTACTCAGAAATGCGTTATCTTTCTTGCCTATCAAAAAAAATTTTGTTGGACTTTTTCAACAAAAAAAAATTTCCAAAAGATTTATTTTATAAAGTTATTGAACTAATTACCAAAGAAAGAGCTAGTCGAAAGCGTTTCAAAAACATACTCACTTTCATCCCCCGACGCCTGAGAGCAGATATGTGAGCGTTCGAAAATTTAGACCACCGCGGAAAAAATTCTTGACCCTCCCCATTACGTGTATTCATTAAATTATTGTATGTATTCATGTATTATCAGGGATGCTACGAAAATAAATTTTCAATTTCTTAAATCGTAAACCTTCACTTTCATCTGACCGTTTTCGAGTTCGTCAACTTTCTTTTTCCAATAATATCGACATTTTTTACTCCAATTCAAACGCAAATTCAGTTGAACAGTATTTCAATTTACTTGAAAAATGTTGAAAAATTTACGAAAATCGGCCGATTTTTCGTAAATTTTGGGCCAAAAAAGCCGTAAATACGTAAATCGTAAATGTTAGCACCCCTGGTATGTATGTATTCATTAAAAATTTGTTTCTCCTAAAAATGAATTACCTGAGCATTTTTAAATGCGGACAAAATCTGATTCGAATTGTGGTGGAAGTCCGCATTACTGTGCAAAAAGTTTCCATTCTCCATTTCGTCGAAGTCTCTGCTATTGTTCGACTGTGTTCTGCTTCGCTCTTTCGCCGCTGCGCCGCCCCCGCCGCCGTCTCCAGCGTCAGGCGTGCTAGCGCGCAATTTCTCGCGGAGACGTTCGTTTTTGTGCTGCAACTTGCCCACCTCACTCTGCACAATGGACAGCCGCAATTCCGCATTCTTGCGGTATTCCGTCTGCTCCGACAAGTGCTGCTGCAGCGATTCGATGTGCGTTTTGAGGCGGCTGAGCTCTTGCACTGAGCTTTTTGTGGCAGATTCCTGCTCGAGCGAGCTAATAATACATATGTAGGTTACATACGTAATACATAAATATTGTGCATAATACATACAATATATATTATGCATATCTGCATGCAAAATTGATGGGGGTTGCAAATTAATTCGGCTAAAATGACTCAAAATTTAGCTGAAATGTACATAATACTCGTCCTGGGAGTGGGTACAACCAGGATTGGGCGGAATTCCAAATTCCGAAATTTTCGCTATTATGAGTCGAAGAAATTCGGAAGTTTTTTCCAAAAAATTAAGCCATGAAATTTTTGAGAGATTATTGTTTTTACATCAAATTCTCCAGCATTTCCATAGACAACTGTTTTGCATATATTTTATTATTGAAAATTGTAAAAAAATTATTAAAAAAAAATAATTTTTACAAATTCCAAATTCCCGTCATTTTTGATCCTCGAAATTCCGAATTTGAAATTTTAAAATTTTTTACTTCCACCCATCTCTGCACAACATTAATAGTAAATTTTAGTAAAAATTCCTAATGTCCGTTGATTCACACATATACAATTGAAGCTCACCTCTGAATAAGGCGATCCTGCGATATTTTCAACAATTGATTTTCCTCTTTTAGCAAACTTAATTCCTTCTCCGCGATCTTCAAGCTGTTCTCCGTCGGACTATCGGTGGACTCGTGTGAGAGGTGGTCGGAGTGCTGTGCCCCCTTGACAGCAGTCAGCAATTTTTGTTGCGTATCTTGCAGGTTTTTTCGATAATAATCCAAATCCGCAAAAACACGATCGTACTCACCGCCGAGAGTCAATAATTTCTGGAATAGACAGATTTTATGATGATATCTTTCGCTAAATTACGTGAAGTATGTAATAATGTTTCAGCCCTCATATGTACATATGTATATCGTATTATATGTACATATGTATATCGTATTATATGCACATATATCGTATTTTTATGGCTGGCTGAATTTTGACAAAATACGTAGAGGACTAACCTCCTCGGTTTTTGTGAGACGAAAGCGTAACTCCTCCAATTTTTGCTCCAATTCTTGATTATGTCGATGTAGGCGAATTGTTTCTGTTTTAGAGTTTGCATTCGACGCCATGCTAAACAGTATTTCATCTATCTACATACATTGTCTTCTTCCCATTTTAATGCCAAAAATTTAGTCAAAAACGTTTGATTAGCTCACATATGTTATTACATGTACATTAAAAATTAATTTTTGTTGGCCAGAATTTTGTAAAGTTTATTAAAAAAGTTAATTTTCGCTGGCTGGAATTTTGCAAAGTTTACCGACTACGTATGTTATACATATACGTAAATATACTGTATATGTACATATATATGATCTACCTGTGAGGTTGCTCGCCTGCCGATTGTGTGTTATCGAGCCTAGGCTTTTTTGGATTGATTCTAAATAGATCTACTAGCGAATACCGTAATTTTTTAAACTTAAAAACACATACTGTGATTCATGTGTGAACGCCGCATTTTCCAGTTGGGACTCGCTTTCGTTTGATTTTGCACTCGGGCGATTCTACAGAAAACAACACGAAATATGATATGAAAAACACAATTCTTTGACATTCTAAGGCAAAAACCTACAGTATTTCGTGAAGTTGGACGAAATTTGACATTTTGCGTACGCGTATATGTCAGAAGTTGATGCTTTAGCACTTTTAGCTAAATGTTCATTTTTGAATGGATTACTGTAAAAACTATCTCCATTAATTTTTTTACTTAAAAATACCTTTTGTGACAAAATTCGGTTCTCACGCTCCAACTTTTGAAGTTTCAAGTCTTCTGCCGCCTTTTCGTTTGTCGCCGCGTGTCCAAAAGTCGACGCGGGACGATTAGAAATCCGCTGCCCGTTTAAGCTACATTTTTGAATTTACAGTAATTACCAATATTTCCACAAAAAATTCATTTTCGAACATGAAGTAAATTTGCAAAAAGAATTATTATACTTCACTTTATTTAAAAAAAGTGAAAAATGAAAAGTGAACTTTTTCTAGTTGAAGTGAAAACAAATTCGTTTTGAATTTCTTGACTCGAAATTTTTTTCTAATTTGACTTATTTCTTGCTTCAAAAAATCTTGAGATAATTTATTTGAGTTTCAGTTTTTTGCGCCATTTCAAAATGAATTAGATTTCACCTCAACTTGAAAAATGAAAAGTGAAGTTTTCCACTTTGCCATTTCCTTTTCTAAATGAAGTGAAGTACGATTTCATGATGAAATTTTACTTCATTTGGAAACACTGTTAGTAACACATACATACATATATATTTACAGCAAACAATAATAAATAATGTAAAAAAATGCAAAAAATTAATGAAAGACAAACCAACATTTTTAGACGCATTTCTAGCTGATTTATTTCCTTTTTGAAAGTAATATTTTGCTCGGCTACCGAGTGATAATTGTCTTCGAGCTGTTGCCTGGACCATTTTTCTATGGACGGACGAGTCGGAGGCATTTTGGTTGAAGATTCCAGAAATAAATAATTTTATTAAAGATAAAAAAGGATTTTTGGATTTTAGTTTAATGGAGAAATTATATGCATTACCATGACAACCTCAAAAATATTCTTACTATTTCCATATATGTATTTTGCAGCAAATGGGATCAAACAATTAAAAAATAATAAAAACAATTCCACAAAAGTCGGAGAACAACTGTTCTCATGGGAATATAATAATTTCATTTCATCTTGAGGAAGATTTCCTCAGGAAGTTAAAATTAAAATAAAATAATTTTGAATTTGCGCAAAAATAAAAATAGCTTTTTTTTACTTTTTTTTCAAAATAATTTCAATTTCTTCATTTTCTTCAGTTTGAAATAAAATCAATTCATATACATATTTCAAATTCTTTTTCATTGATCTTTTTTAATGATTTATGAAGTTGAAATTTGAGTGTATAAAATTTTAATTTTTACCCGCGTAGCCAGTAGGTTGAAACTGTCACGACATTTGTTTTTATGGTATTTTTGAAATTTTACTTAAAAATTTGAAACTTTTTTGGACAGTTTTCAAAATTACTTGCAATTTTATTTAAATTTGCAAGTTAAATTTGCAAAATTCATAAATCGTTTCAGTTCATTATCATTTTTCATAAAAATGTTTCACTGAAATGAGAACGCTTCGGACTTTCTTTTTTTCTTTGTTATATTATATCTGATTTTATACCTAATTTTTTTTTTCATTTTTCATGTGGGAAAAAATGCAAAATGTATAATAATAAAAACAAAAAATTAATAAACAAAAAAGGAGAAAAAAACCGATTGGCAAATGAAAATCTCCTGGGGATTTGTGAGAATAAATTTCGAAAAGTTCATTATAGCTTCTTTACTTAATAATAACAAAAAAACTTTAAAAAATATAAAAAAGAAGGCGCAATTTTTTTTGCGCGCGGCAAAGTTGCCTCATATACCAAACAAACCTTATGATAAGTGGATAACAACTTTTTTTGAATTTTGTAAATCGGTCTACTCTACTAAAAAATCTACAAAAAAAGAGGTACCGGTTTTGCGGTTTTCCGGGTTTTTGAGCAAAACTTTACATAAATTATAATTATTATGTGTATAACGAATAAAATTAATGGTGTTGAGATCTACCTAATACCTACTATACATATGTACAATAGTTGTGTGTTTGTGTGTGTGTTTGTGTTTATTGTATACATAGATGCCAGCCATTCACCTTGCATTTCTTTTTACGTTTCGTTTCGAGAACACATACAGTAATAATAATAATAATAATAATTTCGGACGCCTACCGTAGTAATAACTAGGTCATTCGTTCGGTGATGCGACATTTCGGGATTGCCATTTCGGGATCGAACATTTCGGGATTATACATTTCAAAAAACATTTTTCAAAATTTTTTCATCAAAAAATTTTTTTCAAAATTTTTAATGTAGATTCAACATATGCTTTTTTCAATAATAACTCATTGATCAAAATGCTTTACGTTTCAGTTTTCCGTCTAACAAAAAATACATGATTTAAAAATTTTTGTAAGAGTTATTTGAATAAATGCTTTTTTGTTATTGATTACCATTTGCTAAGCGATAAAATATTCTGAAATAAAATTTTTTCATGCATTTTTATTTATTTTTAATATTGATGACGTTAAAGATTTGAATAATAAATTTAAAAAAAGTAAAAAAGCAAAAAAAAAATTTAAGAAAAAATTTGAAGAAAAAAATTTGAAGAAAAAATTTTTGAAGAAAAAAATTTGAAAAAAATTTTTTTGACGAAAACATTTTGAAAAAAATTTTTTGAAATGTATAATCCCGAAATGTCGTCCCGAAATGTCCAATCCCGAAATGTCCGTCCCGAAATGTCGTCCCGAAATGTCCGTCCCGAAATGTCCGTCCCGAAATGTCGCATCACCAAAATGTAATATAATTAATAATAACTTCATTATTATATAATAAAAAATAAATAAATAATATACATATATATACATTAAAATTTAAAAAAATTATGTATTGTGTGCAACGTTGCTCGAAGCATAACCTAAAGAGGCATTGGCTTGCTGTGTGCAAGGTGGGATTGCAG
>SAUE01000014.1:162099-172533 GCA_009724625.1 Deladenus siricidicola | reverse complement strand
ATGAGTGCTGTCTGCGATAGAAAAAAGCGCGGGAAAGTCGAAATTTAACTTTAGCCAAAATTTGGAAACACTGGATTGCAGTGTATTTGTGCAAGGTTGCCGGAGGCAGATCCTGGAATCTCTCGGCAGAAGCATAACCTAAAGAGGTTACCTAGGCAGTGGCTTGCGGTGCAAGGCGTGACTGCAAGCATTTGAGTGTGTGCAAGGTTGCCGGAAGCAGATCCCGGAATCCCTCGACAGTGGATTGCAATGTATGTGACAGAGGTGTAAAAATTTTCGATGTTCGGTTTTCGTTTTTCGGCGTTTTTTTCTTTCGATTTTCGGAATTTCAAATTTACTTTCGTTACACACCTGGTATGTGATTAATATGACGCTGCTGGAGGGATTGAACACGGAGGTTTCGAACTTTTGAACAAATGCTTTACCGACTTTGAACAAATGCTTTACCGACCGACTGTGCCATCGACAATCACAATCATATAATGATTGTGACTTATATTTATCTTTTCCGTTTATTATACCATTAATAAAATATGTATAATAATAATAATACAAATAAAGTTTTAAAAATTCAATTAAAAAATTATTTATTATAATAAAAAATTACTAAAAAAATCGTTTAAGAATAATAAAAAATTTAAAATCGAAAGTCTTAAAAGACGTTTTTTCTAAAAGCTAAAAAATGTTTCTAAAAGTTTTTTATAAAAAAATTGCAAAAAATGAATAGTTCCATCGGAGAGCTCAAAAAACTGCACATTTTACTTGGAGATGATAAAAGACGATAATTTGTTATTGTGGCGTCATGTGGCCAAAAATGTAATAATCAGTTTTTCTGTGACGGAAATTAACGATTTTTTGTTTTTTTAGCTTATTTGACGTGCACCCACTCGGAGGATTTCCACTAATACATTTTTCGAAGCAGTTTTTAGTGCTTTCTAATTTCGCAAAAAAATAAACCAGCTAGATAGATAAAGGTGTTTTTTGAGTGATTTTTTTAAATTTTAATCAGTTTTTTCTGTGTAACAAGTCCAAAAATTTAATCTCGAAATTTGTGCAGTATATCATTTTAAAGAGCTTTGAAAAGCGCGTCGAATGGCGCTAAGAGGGTTCAATTTGGATAACTAAGAATTTTTTATGGCATTTAAAAAAATCATTTTTTGGTTTTTTTAAACGTTGAGATGACCGTATCTCAAAAACTACTCGACCAAAAAAGCTGAGCTTTGCAGGTTTTCGTAGTACCAATATAACTTTTGGTAGAATTTTAGCCGAATCGGCGACATCAACTTTTTTCGTTGTGACTTTTTTCGTTCATTGTGAAAATATTGGCTCATTTGGTCCAATTTTAGAAAAAAACGTTTTTTTTAATTTTCGAAATTTTAAAAAATTTTAAAAATCAAAACTTGAAAAATCGATTTCCGATCCCACTTTATTTTTTTTGGAGGTGCGTGTATGACCAGCCGATTGTTTTGATGTCATTCTGTTGCATGAAATTTTATTCCGTTACAGTGCCATTCTAAATTCGTTTAGTATACTTTAGAATCGCTCCCAGATTCAGCGGAGGTCAGACGACGAGATGAACGCGCGCTATTTTTCATTCTCTGATATACAGGGTCGCGCAAAAAAAAAATCCCGCGCTATAGCGCAGCTGAAAACGCAGCTAAAAATCTGAAATTTTTTCTGTAGATGCGCCTTGCAATTCTCTTTCATTCTTGTATATATGCGCGCGTTTTTTCCTCCTTTTTTTGCCTCCACAGCCTCTAGTAGGCAAGTTTTTAGGCTAAGCCTTAGGCGAGTATTCAAGTCTCGTGGCTATTCTTAGACTAAGCCTTAGGCGAGTAGGCAAGTCCTTAGGCATTAGTAGAATTTTAAAAATAGGTATTTTTAAGAGTAGGTGTTCTACGATAGAAGACCAAAAAAATCCAGAAAGAACCATCGCAACGAACATGAATTCCGCTCGAAATTACGCGACGAAGAAGGCGGGAGCGGCGTGGGCGGTATTATATCCGATCGTGCAGCGCTCCCCCTACGCATTTGTGCTTTTTGCCATCTCGTGGGGCTACTACGCGTACGTTCATCATTTTTGTTTCGGTAAGCGTTGAATTTTTTCGATTTTGTTTTATTTTATGCGAAGAATCGAATTTCAAACTGTTGTTATATTTGTTTATAAAAGTGAGGGCGAAAAAATCAATAAACAACTGGAAACACGAAACAACGAGACTTACTGGACGAAAATTTTATGTTAAAATTGTTATTTTAGGTTATTTGGGGGATGTGCCTAGCCGTAGTATTTGCTATGTTTTCGTAGCGCATGTTCTGTTGGCGATGTTTATTCTCTCGTTCGCACAGATCAACATCACCACCAATCGGCCTATTCCCTCTATCGTATGTTGTTGCTTTTAATAAAATTTTATTTTGGAAACTATTTTGGTTACAGACGGGCTCAGAAGTTTTTCACGAAGTAGAGGGAATCAAAAAATTATTTTTAAGTTTAATTCTGTTTGCAAATATCAGGAGTCATATGTATTTAACGGTGTTTTTGAAACTTTTTATGACACTGAAAGTATTTAAACTTCCAAAAAATTATCAAAAAGTTTTTTACATGGCGATGGCCCACCCTTCACTCTCCCGGTCTTTGTTCAAGCCTGAAATGTGCTATATATTTTTAGTTTAAAGTACCAAAAAAGTTTTTGCTCGGATGCGAAGAAGAATCGGATCAGCTCGACGGTTGCGCGAAACTCACGTGGTTTGCGTTGAACGCGAAATTGCCCGTGAAAATGCGCCATGAAAACGGGGGTATTGTTTTTTGTTTGTTGGAAATTTGTATACTGGTGGAAAAATTTAGCCTCACTTTAATTTTTTTTCTGTTGAAGCGAAAAAATCTTTTTTGTGTTTTAACCGTTCGGAAATAGATCGGAAAAATTGCATTGGCAGACATTTGCGCCCTAGACTTTTGCGCCCCAGACATTTGCGTCCCGAGCGAATCTGGTGCGCAAATGTCCCATTTTTCAGACTTTCCAATTTTTTTTGTAAATTTCATTTTCAAAAGACATTTTTCACCGAAAAAAAAAATTTTTTTTTACTTGAATAAATTTCATCACTTCAAAAGTCTCAAATACTCAGAATTTTAATACGGGGTGCAAATGTTTGAAAATTTATAAAAAAATTATTTATTCTGAAAAATCGAACATTTGCGTCCCGGATTCGCTCGGGGCGCAAATGTCTGCGGCGCAAGTGTCTGGGGCGCAAAATTCGGGTAACCGAAAAATTTATGTTCCTATTTTTTTTAAATTGACTTTTTCTCAAAGTTGACACAAAAATCGGTATTTTTTCGATTCGAAAAAAAATTAGTGAGGTTATATTTTTTTGAAACGTGCCGTTTGGACGCCGGACGTTTGACTACCAAATAATTATAATTTTTTAAACTTTTCTGTTTATTTTCGTTAAGTTTTTTTAAGAAATGTTTATCAATGGATATTGCCCAAAAATCAGATGTGAAAGTGGCGAAAACCACAAGGGGACCAAGGTAATATAAACTAAAGGCTTAGGCTTAGCCTAATATTTGCCTCGATATTTGCGAAAAATTTATAAACGTCCTGCTTCGTATTTTTTCCACCGGTCGTTGGTGTGGTTATTTATTTTTTATGAAATTTTAAAGAAAAGTGGATGTTTAAATTTTAGAAGTACGTTTTTGTGAGAAATGTTCCGTGATTAAGCCCGATCGTGCCCACCATTGTTCTGTTTGTGAGCGTTGCGTGTTGTGAGTTGGATTTGTTTTTTATCTGATTTTTGCATGTTTTTTTGACGGTTGGCAATTTTTTTCTACGTAGCAAATTTATTTATCATTGATTTTGGTCGATTTTTAATTTTGTTATTTTTTTGTGTATTTGTTTTTAATATTTTTTATCAATATTTTTTGTAAATTTTTATTGCTAGTTCAGTTAAGAGTTAAAGAATACCAATAATTTCTTAGCCGAATGGACCATCACTGCCCATGGCTACGCACCTGTATCGGCTACGACAACCACAAGTTCTACTGCCTCTTTCTCGGCTACGCGCTGGCGATGTGTGTGTTTGTGTGTGCGACAACGGCGCCCTACTTTTGGCTGTTTATGCGAAGCGGCGGGGACGACGCCGATTTCTCTGGTATTTTTCATTATGCAATTCGATTGAATTGGGAGGCAAGCGGTGGCGTCGCCAGAAATTCTGTGGAGAATTCGACCAAAACTAAACTTTTATTGGAATGTTAAAATTTTTACTTTTACTTGGGCGAACGAAGAATTTAAAAAAAGTTATAGAGGGCAGTGGTGGGGCTGTAGGGGTTGTAACTACCCCTCTCCCATTGAGGAAATTTAAAAATTTTTAGTGCTATAATAGAACGCGTTCCAAAAACACCATAAACTCCTGATTTGTTAAGTAGAATTATGAGCTTAAAAATTTAAATTTCTTGACTTTTATATCTCCCTCCAGTGGCGTCGTCAGTGTAAGGGCGGAGAGGGAAATTCTCTCTTCCATGGAGATTGTTTGTTGTTGAAAATTTTTCCACGTAAAATTTTAAATTGTAACGATTTCCCCTCCTATAAAATATTCTTGGCGACGCCTTCCCTTACGGAAACATTTCTGACTCGCCACTGAAAGAGGTATGTAGTTCTTCTCCCCTTGACAATGTGCCACTAATGAGAAATGTAACTAACATTTTTGAATTTGATATAAAAAAATTTGACATTTTGCATGAATATGAATCAGAGGCGTAGCCAGAAAAAAATTTCGGGGGGGGGGTGCAAAACAAAAAATTGTTTATTTTGCTCCCTCCACTGGCTACGCCCTGATGAATACTTTTTTTACTTTCAAGAAGTTGCGCTTTAGTTTTAATTGCTTGTTTGGGTTTTTGATGTGGATAAAGGGTATTTGTAGAAGGCGAAACTGTGTCAACTGTTCAGCATTATTCCGACAATACATTCGAAAACATTTTTTACACGCTGACCGTCAGCACAAAGAGGATGGAGGCGTTGACGCTGGCGGACCCACGCTCATTCCACGTGGTGACGCTGTTCTGCGTGACGGCGCTTTGGTCGCTGCCGCTGTGCATGCTGATCGTCGATCATCTGCGAATGACAGCCGCTAATCAAACTGCCATTGGTGGGATATTTTTTGGCGTGGTGAAAAGACTAAAAGTAGTGGTGGATATTTACAATTTTTTGATTTTTATCTTTATGAAGTTTTTTTAATACCAAACGCGTTATGAATAAGACTTTTTATGAAATTTATAGTTTTTTTGGTGATTAAACTTTTTTGTTTATTTACTTTTTTAGAGCTTTTACAAGTGTGAAATTTGCTAATTTTTGTATAATATCTCGATTTTACTTCGATTTTTTGTGGCTAAAAAATGAATAAAATTTATCTTTACGATAAATAAATGTACATACTTTCTGATCGAAAATTGAACGAATTATTGCCAAACCAAATGGATTTTTGGTTGCCACAAAACTTCACTTGAAAAAATGTTTTAAAAAAAGTTTTTTTGAAACAAATTTTAATAATTGTAGAGTACTTACAGCGGACATACCTTGACGGCTGTGGCTGGGTGGAAAGTGCCTTCGATTTGGGTCGCTTCAAAAATTTTCAACAATTATTCGGCGAGGACTACCGACTTTGGTTGCTTCCAATTTTTACCAGGTAAAACATCGTTTTAACTTTTAATTTTTCAATAAGCTGTTTCTAGTTTATTTTATGCTTTGCCGATTATTATTTTTTGCTGGACAAAATTTATGTTTAAATATTTTTATGATACGTGACGTTGAGTAGCCGACAACCATTAAAAAAATTATAATTAGCTTTGCTATTGCAGGGTCACTCCACTTTGCTTCCTACTCTCACCGAGTATTTTTAAATTTTCTAAGCCGATTTTTACGTTCTGTTTCGGAATGAGGTTTTTTAGCCACAACAATTCGATATATCAATTTGACTCGGAATTTTGTATTCCAAATTGAACTTTTTAAGCCATTCTTGAGTTAAGGTGTGAAGAGTTAAATTTCTTCTTTAAAGTTTTTAAATCAGTTTTATTTGAAGAAATTTTTTTCAATTTTTTATATTGGGGACAGTTATTTTCAATATTTGGCGGCAAAACCTCTAAGGACCAAACGTTCTGCTTCTTTTTATTCTATCAATTTTTTTTGATGATTTATTTTTTGGTTTTGAAGAAAAAAAGTTTCAGATAAAATGATTCGTTCGAGAAAAATGTTTAGTGGCTTTTACGCATTAATTTGTAAAATGTTTAGCATGGGAGACGGTTTTCAATTTCCGCATCGAGCAGTTTCGTCGAAGGCAGAAAAAACGTCAGAGGAAGACTTCAGTTTATCATTGTTGGATGATGATGAAGATGATTTCGAATGTGACGTGCCTTCACGACACGTCTCCAAACGCGTCGAAATTGTTTCATCCGAGGAGTCGACAATATCGTCAACAACAACTCCAATCTCCTCTTCGTCGTCGTTCAGCGAAACGACAACAGTGCTGAACACGACAACGATTGAGGAGGATGTGATGAGTGAGGAATATTCGTGCGCTTAAATGGCTTCCACAATGATTGGGTATTTGGGTTGTCTAATAATTTTGATAAGATTTCTACAGAATGTTTTGAGTTTACAATGACAAATTTTTAAAACGAATAATTTTCTCGGTTATGCTGATGGAATCCGCTGAACTAGCTCGATTTTTGCAAATTTATTTTTATTTTTTTCTACATATGAGAATTTTTTTGACGTTTCGTTAATGCAGGTTCCCCAATTTTAGTTGATGATAATTAAAATAGATATAAAAATATATTTGAGATTATTATTAAAAATATTGTACTTGCGTCATAGGGGTGGGGGGCTTCCCATTTTTTGTTTGTTTTTGCTCTAAACATCATCATCCGTCAATCAAGTAAGGTAACTAATTATATGTTTGTATATATGAAAATAAAAATAAAATTTATTCTGTGATAATCGCAATGTGATTGGTTAGTGTCATAAACCAATCTGTCCACTTTTGGAATTCGATAGCGAAAATTCAGCACTCGGTACTGCACTATTTTTATATATTCTTTTACTCAGGTATGTTGGTCGTTTTTTTGTTTCTTTGAAAACCGCTCTTTCGCCTTCTCTTTGCGATATAAATTATCGGTCCGACTAACGGATGGAATGATTCAAAGAAGTTGAAAGATTATAATTTATTAAAATACTCGTTCCATTTGGTACAAATACGTAAGTATCATATGTATTACAGAACGATAACTTAACCGCAAATCACACTTTCTGAGCAAAAAACGGCGAATCGCTCGCCGATATGTGGGTCTAGATCGTCGTCAATGCTCACGGTCATCCGGCCCATTCCGTCCAGTTTTGCCACATGATCCTTTTTCACGTGCCATTTGCCCTTATTGCCCTGTTTGAAGGTGCGGAATACCCACGGCTTACCCATGCACGTCACTCCGTCTACCTATACATATATGGAGGGAAATTGACATGATGTTTTGTAGAAAATGCTACTAAATTTAATTATGGCATTTTTTCTGCGCATTATATTGAGAGAGGAACAATCCTGACAATAAGCACTCATGTATCTTGCATTCCACCAGGCTTATGTATTTGATTTCATATAGCTTTAGTCGGTAAACTCGGTTTTGGATTCCTTTTGATATCTTTTTTGTAAAACATTTTCTAATTTACTTTCGCTACATATGATTCACCCCAAAATTATTTGATATACCTACCGTGACTTGCTTTTGTTGACCGCGATATTCGAAGAGAACTTCTTCCGTTTCCGCATTTACTGATGGTATGATGATTTTGAGTTTGAAGGGTGTTTTTGTCCCCGAACGAACCTTCACGGCGATTTTGCACGCGGCGTCGACGCCGACGAAAAAGTGTCCAACACAAATTGTAAATAGAAAAATAAATAATAAATGTGGCCTTTGCATAATTCCTGAAGAAATTCTCACAAACATTACTGAAAGAAGCGAAACACTGCAAATGAGAGGGAAGTGGTTATGATAAGAAGGACATTGAGATTATCCGGATTGATTTCTTCTTTTCTCACGTCAACAATTGCAGAAATGATGGAATGCTTAATGATCAAGAAACAAGATTTTCGTCATTTTCGCCTCATAAATCACGGTTTCCATCCTTTTATCACATACGTACACGAGAATGAGTTGTATAAGTCTGATATGTATGTAAGTGAAAATTCTGTGATTCTTTTGACACATTTATGCAAATATTGTTGAAGTATTTTTTGCTGAATCTCATCCAAAATTATTTTTTATAATTTTAAAAACATTTAGTTATGAATTATCAACAATTAATTTTATTGAATGAACCAATGAGGGAGGGCGGATTTGTGCCAAAAAATTATATAACGGATTGGCTGTTCATTTCAATGCATTCGGCACTGCCATCTGTCACGGATTTTATGAAGGAGCAAGTCATTGTCGTTCGCACATAATTGCCTAAATTAAATTAACAGCAGCGGCAAATTGTACCTCTTTTTTAAAAGGTTATTCCAAAAAATACCGTAATCCAACTTCTCGCCTGTATTCGAATCCTCCGTGTATCCGCTCGAGACGACGCCAATTTGAAAATAGCGGCCGTTATAGTTGAACATCAGAGGTCCGCCACTGTCTCCCTTAATCAACAGCGGAATATATGTAAAAATAATTTATGGTGTGTATCAGGGTTGGGCGGAAGCAAAAATTTTCAATTCGGAATTCGCAATTCCGATGGATGAAAAAAATTTCGGAAATCGGAATTCCGAGGCCAAAAATAGCCGGAATTCCGCATTTCGGAATCGGAAGTAAATAAAAAAAAATTTTCGATTTTTTTTAATTTCTGTAACGATTTCATAAAATGTTTTGCAATTTTTAGGCAAAAATTTTTTATAATATATAATATGTCTAAGTAGAGAAAGCAAGCGATAGAAAGTATAGAAGATAAAACAAACAAATCAATTTCATAGAAGTTGCGGATTATGCAAGTAAGGCAATTTTTCGAAATTGTCATGCCCCAGTCCAACAACTTCCGAATTCCGACTTGTAATAGCCAAAAATTCATAATTCGGAATACGGAATTTCGAGGCCAAAAATGGCCGGAATTCCGCATTTCGGAAGTCGGAATTCCGCCCAACCCTGGTGTGTATATGTACGCGTGTTGGCAAACATGTTTACGTATGTATGGACGTTTCTCTTGGAAAAAGCGACGTTAGCGGAACTGGTTTGATCTGTGCGTCGGGATAAGAGTAAGCAGCTGGTATGTTGCTAGCTGAGCAGCTCTTGGTCATTGTTATCTGGGCAAACGAGCAAGAGACAAGAGACAAGCCGGGGCCTTTGAAAAGAGGGAACTCGGATTGCAGCTTCAGACCGGATTTGGATTTATTACGTACATTACAAGGATATATTACGTATTACACAGTCAATATGTTAAGAATTTTGCAGTGGTATCGGTTCTGCGAAAGGGCGATTCACCACAAGACAAAATGTTAATGAAACAGAGTGAGAAGTAATACATGAATATCATCACTTACAACTTGCGTGCCTCGATTCGTTCCGCCAGCACAAATGCTGATGGTTCTGTTATAGTGCCGCAATTCGTTCCTATAATTCATTTACATAATTATGTTAGACATACAAAACTTCCCAAAATATTGCGCATTTTCCCAATCGTTACGTTAACAACAAAAGGCCATATTTTCTGCAATATCAAAAAAGATTACTCGCAAATGAAAGGCTGCTCAATGGGCACGATATCTTCTCGAGCGGTTTCCGGCATTGCTAAATTTTTATGATTGAATTTACGCTATATTGATTTATGTGTGTATTTATCGGTACTATTTTCCGTTAAATGTCCATTACGAAAAGGTTACCTTCTCCGCCGGGCTGGTCAAAACCCCAGCCAACGATATATCCAATTTGTCCACGAATTTCGGCGAACTGTGAGGGAAGGCAAATTTTGCGGACATTTTCGTTGAATTGCAACGGTTCTTTTAACTAAAAATGCACAATTTTAGTTTAACGAAGATATATATATATATATATATATATATATATATATACATACAGGGTGCGGAAAAAGTTCTTTCAATTTTTTTAAAATGATGTATTATATTTCTGATCATTTTAAATAATTTTCTTGAAAAAATATGTTTTTTTAATACGTTAAAAGAAAGCTTATGAAATTCTGCATAGGGCTGATGCTGGCTCAGCGCTCGGACCATGTTTTTCACTATATTAATCTTGAACACGCGTATAATGAATATTTCTGCGCGCTTAAATCGAAATCTGAAAGCTTAAAAAATTCTCTACAAAGAAAATACTTTAACCAATTGACAAATTTCGGCTATGCACAGCCAAAAAATTATTGCGCACATACGGCACAAACAGCACTCAGTCACAGATAATATATT